>CM008341.1:26335628-26347065 GCA_002525835.2 Ipomoea batatas | reverse complement strand
ATTTAATTTACAATTTTTACTCTTGCAGCATTTGGTGTAGATGCTGCTTTCAGTTATAAATATAATCAACAGCTTGGGATTTGTGATAAAGATGGCCTTGTAATCTCCTCAGGGTTTAATACAAGCCATGTTATCCCGGTATGCTTTACAGCCTAAAGCTAACTATTGATTGTAATAATAATAGAGGTCTTGGTTCCATAACAAGTATTGCTAGATGAGTAGACGCATAAAAATTCTTGCAAGATGACAGTTTAATTATACTGAGAACAGTGATTAAAATCAGTGGTTCCTTAAATTTACTGTCTATTAATGAGTAAATTTGTACTTCTTCTTCTTGCTTTTATCACTCTTTGATTTCCTATTAGACATGACTATGTAATGGCAAGGGATACAAATTCATTTTCTAAGTATATCCTGGCTGTTAGTAGTGACTAGCTGCACATTATGTTTAAGCACAAAGGATTTAGAGGTCTGTTTAAACGGCAGGGGTTGGTTGAGTCGAGGATGCCCAATTAAACTTTCCTTGCTTTTGCCTGTGGGTAGACTGGTAGTGGTTAGATGTTATGCTCCTTATGTTGATTGGAGAAAATGATGCTTTACCCTTAAAAGTTAACATACTAGTGCTAGCTCCTCAATGGCCCATTTGATATTTGTATGCAATTTGTTTATTTTCCAGATTTGACTCTGGGCTGATGATCCATCCCTGTCCAGTTTTTATTGAGGATGAGATGATGACATGCTTATTGTATATTTTACAGTTTGTCAATGGAGAACCTCTTTATGAAGCATGCTGCCGAACAAACGTTGGTGGATACCATGTCACTAATTATTTAAAACAACTTCTTTCACTTAAATATCCTCATCACATGTAGGTTCTCAAGTTCCTTTTCCTTGATAAATTGTTATAAGAACTGGGATCTTTTATGCTATATTCATGAGGTGCTTAATCAGGCCTAAGCTTACATGGGAGAAGGTTGAAGACTTGAAGATGGAACACTGTTACATTGCAGCAGATTATGCTTCAGAGGTTCGACTATTTCAGGTAATTAGCAGTTGCCCTTTCTCTAGATTATATCTTTTCCACTCTTGTTTAATGGTTAAAATATTGAACAGAAAGGTAATAAGGAAGCTGAAGAAAAAACTAGGTGTTGGCAGCTTCCTTGGACTCCAACACCGGTCGAGGAGCCCCCATCAGAAGAAGAAATTGCTAGAAAAGCCGCTTTAAAAGAGAAACAAAGTCAAAGGTTGCGGGAGATGGCGGAAGCAAAGAGATCCTCTAGAATAAATGAACTTGAAAATGAAGTAAAAGGTTTTGAACACCTCTTAAAGGAGCTCAACCATGTCGAGGAGGATGATATACCTTCTTTTGTTGCAAGCAGGGGCTATGCCTCTAAACGAGAAATAGAATCTGCGCTTTCAAAAGCAACTCAGTCTCTAAGAAAAGCTAAGGGTGAGCAAGTTCCAAATGATGACAAAGTTGACTCTTCCTCAGCTGAAAAATATTACCTCATTGACGTTCCTGATGATCAGCTTTCAGCTGAGCAGGTATGAATGGAAGACTCCTTTATTATATTGTGAAATATTTAGCATTTATCTTAAAATGCATAAATGATGAGCATTCACCTCTATCATTCAATGGAACTACCATTTTCTATAGGAACAACTTTCTATGAATATCTTCAGTCATACTTGGTACTTAGCTTGTATCACAATATTTTCTAGATAAAAAGCAAAAAAGCGCATTAAAGCTTGAAAGTAAACCTCTTCAAAGTGCAGTATTATTTTCCAGTAGGCTTGATCAACATTATACATTTTGACTTTTCTTGTTTGGTTCAAAAGTTTATTTATTTTGGGGCATGGATTTAATATTTTTCACAGCTCAGGGAGAAAAGGAAGCAGGTCTTTATGAAGGCAACCACTGAGGCTCGGGAACGAGCTAAACAGAAGCGTATGGAAGAGGAATTAGAAAGAGAAAGGGAGAAGAAACTTGAGGAAGAAAAACGCTTGTATGCATCCCTGAATTTTAATTACTTCCTCCGTCAAATGTATCTATTTTTATTAATGAGGCTAGACTTAAGTTATTTAGAATGAAATTTTTTGTAATGTTTAGTTTAGTATTAGTATATAAAATTTATATATTTAGAAACTATTAAAAGTATTATTTAACAAAAAAAGTCAAATTTAAAAATTATAAGAAAATAAGTAGATATGACAGGTAAAATGGAACAGGAGTAATAATCTATATCTATAAATGCATATTTAAATTCTTGACCTGGTTTCTTTAATCTATATTAATTAATTTCCTTTATTCATGTAGAGAAAACCCAGAGCGTTATTTGGAGCAGTTGCGTACTAAATACAATGAGCTTTTGGCGAAAATTGAGCAACGAAAGCGGCAGAAGACAAATGGTGATAATGCAAATGGAAATCATAATGTCTCTGGGGGTGTTGGGCGGGGTGAGAGATTGAGTGCACAGCAAAGGGAGAGGATGCGCCTACTAACAACAGCAGCATTTGATCGAGGGAAGGGTGAAGATACTTTTGGTCAGAAAGATGAAGATTGGCAACTTTACAAGCTAATGAGCAGAGATAATGATGACGATGATGATGAGAAGCCAGATCCAGATGAATCAGAGTTGGCTCGCATCTCTTCTAGACTTCAAGTTAGTAGAACCCTCAATCCTGATTCATTATAGTGCTGCTTATATAGATTTTGTGCATAGTCCAAGTCACTCGAGTTATAAATCTCTCATTGAAATGCTTGTGCAGGAGATAGACCCAAAATTTTTCCCAAAGTCTGAATCAGGGTCCTCTGTATCAGAGGCACCCCGTTTTCGTCCTCTCACAAAGGAGGATTTCCAGATTATTCTTGGAGTGGAAAGATTTCGGTGCCCTGAAGTTCTATTTAGCCCCAATGTAATTGGGATTGACCAGGCAGGGTTGGATGAAATGGTTGGTGTGTGCTTAAGGAGGAGGATGTCATCTAGGGAGCAAGCCTTGGAGGAGAGAATGACGAATTCAATCCTTATGACTGGTGGGAGCTGTCTCTACCCGGGCATGGCCGAGCGCTTGGAAGCTGGAATTCGAATGATAAGGCCATGTGGAACGCCTATACGAGTTCTCAGAGCATCAGATCCAATTCTCGATGCTTGGCGAGGTGCTGCTTCTTATGCTGCTGGTATGCATTTTCCACATCAGACATTCAGTAGGATGGACTACTACGAAAAGGGTGAAGATTGGCTTCGCAGATACCAATTTGGATACACTCTCTAATTTTCCTTAGGAATGATAGGTTCTAAGCAAAGTACTAACACTAGACCATGCCTTTTTCTCTAAATTGGGTTTTCACTATTTCCCAGTAAGTATTAGGCATATCTTTTAGGGGCGGTATGGGTTGCTGAATGCCAGGGAATATTAGATTTCCATTAATTTTAGATTAATAGGAATGTTAAATATTTGTATTTGGTCAAAACTGAGGTATGTAAGATAAAATTATTTTTTATTTGGTTGAAGATTATCCTTTATCCTTACCCTTACCCTATCTTCATGTATTTCAAAATTAAGGTTACAAACTTTTAGCCCTTTATTGATACGTACATGCCTCTATTTAACCCTCGAGTTAAAGCCTAACTCCTCATAGTTGAGGTTTAATCACATTCACGTGTCGCCATGGTTCTGCATGCCATTGATCTCCATTCTTTGACGACACTCTTCTATAAAGTGTTTTGCATGAATTGTTGTCTTTTCTGTGTTTCTATCACCTTCTTTTCTATGATTGTGAATCTGATCGAACCTCTTGGTAGAAGTGTCCAAGATATATGCATGTGTGGTGGCCTAGAATCTTGAAGTCTATATCTTTTAGCTTTGATCTTATGAATTCTCTACTGCGGGCGCCTCCATAATAAAGCTTCCATCCCCATTGGTTATCTTGAATACCGTGTGGTGCATTTTTACATACGTAATGGTTAATTCGTACTAACCGCATAAAAAGCACTGTTCGCATTTAAACCAGTATATATATATATATATATATAGTTAGGATAATATGGGATCACTTGTTTAGGTAATATCGTGAGATAAGATCTTGTGCATCCATGTAATACTTTAATGGTCTAGATTGATTTGAGATTCTAAGTTTAAGTGTGTGAGAACGGCGATAAAATGTGTGCGAACGGTGATTAAGTGTATGCGAACAATGATTAAATGTGTGCGAACGGTGATTGAATGTGTGCAAACAGTTATTAAATGTGTGTGAACGGTGATTAAATGTGTGCGAATGGAGTAGGTGTGTCAAAGAATCTAGACCATTAAAATTTTTTAGATTGATGTACAAGATTTGATCTCAAATTATTTTAATGGTCTAGATTGATTAAGATTCCAAGTTGAGTGTGTGCGAACGGAGTGTATGTGTCAATCAATCTAAACCATTAAAAAATATTACATGGATGCACAAGATCTGATATATATATATATATAATTTAATTCCCGTGCGGTGGGGTGTCTCTAATGCGGTTGTGCGGTTAAATTTGAACCATTGATCTTGCCTAAATCAACGCTCAAGATTAACAATGATTAAAAAAATGCGGTGCCAATTTGGTCATTTTCCATCTAGGTCAAATTTATGGTGCGTGATTTTCCACCTTAAGGTGCGTGGTTTGTGTGCTTAAGGTGCGTCAGTTATTGAAGCTTAAGGTGCGTCGGCCTAAAGCTTTAGGTGCGTTGTTTTTCTTCTTAAGGTGCGTGATTTGTATGCTTAAGGTGCGCCAGTTGTTGAAACTTAAGGTGCGTGGTTTGCGTTCTTAAGGTGCTTTGCTTGTGTGCTTAAGGTGTGTGGTTTGTGTACTTAAGGTGTGTGGTTTGTGTACTTAAGGTGCACCATTTTAATGCTTAAGGTGCGTCGTTTTGTGTTAACTGCTAGAATGAAGAACAATTAAACAAAACGCAGTGGCATTATGGTCATTTTGAAGGTCACAGCTTAAGGCACGTAAGTTTAAAGCTTAAGGTGCGTAAGTTCAAAGCTTAAGGTGCGCAAGTTTATAGTTTAAGGTGCGCAAGTGTATAGTTTAAGGTGCGCAATGCAAGTTTATAGTGTTAGGTGCATAAGGTCACAATTTAAGGTGAGTAAGTCTAAAGTTTAAGGTGCGTAATTTATAGCTTAAAATGCGTAAGTTTATAGCTTAAGGTGCGTATGTTTAAACCATAAGGTGCGCCACTTTCTAGTTTAAGGTGCATCAGTTTAATTCTTAAGGTGCGTATGTTCAAACCTTAAGGTGCGTAAGTGTATAGCTTAAGGTGCGTAAGTTTATAGATTAAGGTGCGTAAGTGGCGTTAGGTGCATAAGGACACATCTTAAGGTGCGTAATTTTATAGTTTAAGGTGCGTAAGTTTATAATTTAACGTGCGTATGTTTAAAGTTTAAGGTACGTCACTTTCTAGTTTAAAGTGCATCAATTTGACTCTTAAGGTACGTATATTTAAAGCTTAAGTTGCATTGCTTTCCAACTTAAAGTGCATAAGTTTGAAGCTTAAGATGCGTTAGTTCGAGACACTTGATCAATTGCATCCATGTTGCTAGGAAGCGTTTTAAAAAAATAATAAATTATTTCAATTTGAGCCTTTGATTTAGATTAGATCAATGACTCAAATCTACCCCATTTTTCACAAGGGAGAAGCAACCATCCCATATATATATATACACACACACACACACACACACACATATAAGGGGGGCATCAAGTGAGAACCCCTAGTTAGGTAGGAACATAGGAACTCATCCAAGTCCTTGATATTAAATCAAACAGTGGTCTATATTAATTAATAATTTATTAGGAGATTATTAACATAAATAATAAAAAAAGATATTAATGTAATTTTTATCCAGGCTCCAATTATAAACTAATATTATATTTGAATTGATTCCAAGATATTAGGAGAAGAAGATCACGTAGGATTCTCCTTGGACTTAAAAATTGTGATCGTCTACTCTACGCCAAAGGCATTTTCCGATCGGCAGTCCCAAAATTGCGGCGGCCCTGCGCATCTGGAGGCAGACATCATCAAACAACAATCGAAGTTTGATTCTGATATGGCAAGCGAAGACTATGAAGGTAAGAGTAATATTTAAATTGAAAAAGAGTTTGAATACGAATTTTGAATTCAACGTAATTCATTGTGATGGGTTTAAGCATGCAATTAGATTATGCTTTAAGTTTCATTCTGCTGTGTGCAAATGCATCAAGAGTTGTTGTTTATGCGCACAAAACTGGGGCTGTCAATTTGATGAACATAGAGAAACTGTGTTACAGGGCACGCACTGCAATGCAGACATGCACATAGTGGCCTGAACAGCTTTCACTATGTGCACAGACATCTGAATGTGAGTGCACAAGCGGCAACTCTGAATGCGTGATTACCCTGTGTACACCTACGGGATTCTGAATGTGCCACACAACCCTAATACGGCATTAGGGCGTGCAATTGGCTGTAATGATTGTGTCACACCACGATATCATATACTTTGAAAGGAAAAATAACCAATTTGGCACACACATAATACCCTAAGTGCACATTCGTTGTCATTATTATGGATCTTAAATACATTCATACTATTGTGTGCACTTATGCTGATATGTATGTGTTATTAGAAGAACGGGACACTAAGTTTAACCTGTCGTGTACTTTGGTACGTTGTTCTGTGTGTGCCATTCTGAGTTTAATGCTACTACTTTCAATCCAATTAAATAACGATAATATTACACACACCTGCGTGCACTTGTGTAATAATGTATGTGCCATTACGTTGAGATAGATTGTGTAGTCTGTCTACAGCATCACCCGCCATTGAAGTTCACCCCACTGCCATTTCAGAGAACAAAGGGTCTAGAATGCATCTGAAATCTTCAAAAGAGATTGCATCAGAACAAGTTGCTAAGGGAAGAAGAATGTGCTAGACTTGCAAACAACAAGGTCACCATGAAAGCCGAAACTATCTGCTCTGCAAAAAAAGACCTGAATCTTAGACTTTGGATTTTTTTATAGCTTTATACGTTTGAATACTGTTGGCTCAAAGCTTTTTGCACAAACTTTAATATTGTATTTTTTATTGGAATAATGTGGACCAACTTGATGCAAACATAGTTATGAATGTATTGTAACTAAACTGTTTGAACCATAATGTATTGTAGGTAAACTTCATTAAACATGGTTATGTGAGCGTGCATCTGGATTAAATTTAGTGTGCCATAACGTGAGGTGCACCACTACGGTGTGCACTTGGGTTTAACGATTGTATCATCCGGTATGTAATTAATTCCAACAGGAGAAGGCGTCCAATTAATTGGTGTGCACGTGGTGTGTGCCCTAATGTGTAGATTTTTTACAATACCAAAACGTGTGTGTGCAATTAACTTGAATAGTGTGTGTGTGTTTTGTGGTAAAAATGTATTAGCCCAACTCTACAGGAACCAGGAAGTTTAAATACAGTTCTTTATGCACTCGTGTACCAAAATGTGTGTCATTCTCTTGAGATTGAGATATGGCTATATTGTAGTGTGTGTGATCGATTGAGCAAACCGGCTAGTAGAGTGTATTCGCGAGAGCCAGATTAATGGTACTAACAAAATGTAGCAACACGATTTAACTATCATGCATTTTGCTACTAATAGTAGAATGTATCTGCGGTAGCAATAATTTTGCCACTAGTAGAATGAAGCACTAAGTTTAACCGTCCATGCACTTACCACATAATCCACGATAATATTACACACACCTGTGTGCACTCGCGTAAACATGTCTGTGCTATTACGTTGATATTGAGTGTGTGTCGTATTGCATTGTGAGCCTGCGAGTGTCATTTCGTGTTAAATTGTATTAGATTAAATCCACACAAGCAAGGTTGATATTATACACACTGTCCCCATACTTGCAGCAACGGTTAAAGAATGAGTGTGAGCCTTATAGCATTATGTGTGTTAGATTGTGATGTGATAGCCCAACCAAGCAAACATATTAGTAAAATATATCTACGAAAGCAATAATTTTGCCACTAGCAGAATGAAGCACTATGTTTAACCGTCTGTGCACTTAGGTTGATCCGTGTGTGCCGTTATGAGTTTAATTCTACTAGTTTCAATTCACATAAAACACAATAATATTACACATACCTGAGTGCACTTGCGCAATAATGTATATGCTATTACGTTGAGTTTGAGTGTGTGCCGTATTGCAATGTGAGTGCTATTATGAGTTACATTCTATTACATTAAATTCACACAAACAAGGTTGATATTACACACACTTGTGTGCACTAGCTTTAACATGTTATGCAACACCATAGAGAATTAGAGTGTGCCCTAATGCACTATGTGTGCCAGTATACGATGTGTTAGCCCAAATGAGCAAACCTAGAAATGTAATGTGTTCATGGAAGTAATATTTCACCCTCTTCCATAATGTATCAGTAAGTTTAAACTTCCCTGCATTTAGGTTGATCTGAGTGTGCCATTATGAGTTCAATTCTAGTAGTTATAATCCACATAAACCACGATAAGACTATACACACCTGTGTGCACTTGCGTAATAATGCATGTGCCAACACGTTGGGATAGAGTGCGTGCCAGTTTAAAAGAAACCAACGTTTTACTATCAAATATCATAATCCACAAAATTGGAAGCAAAATAGTTTAACTGGTAACACAAGTTGGTGAACATTATTGGTGATGAAGGAACTATGAATAATTTTTAATCAGATTACATAAAAGAACCCAAGTGTTGTAAGCTAAAGTACTCAAGAACTAGCTAGGTTGAAAAACGCATATGTAGCTAGCTTTGACCAATGGCATCACGGTATTCAATTGCACTACGAATGTTCTTGGATTGGTGAATGTTACACTCAATCGACAAAATCTAATTCATATAAGTCATCCTCAACAAATCAAATCCCCTAGTATCAGTCTTTTGCAAACCACAATCCCAAGCATGGACAGATTGACCCAAGTAGGTGTCTATGTGCCGTATCGCAAACACACCACAATCGACTTTGTTACGTGCATTGCACCACCGCATCTGCATCCTCCTAGGGACAAACCTCTGTACGACAGCCACATAATTAATATCCACCTCATCATCAAGGAACACAAACAACAAGTCTTTCTGAAAAAGGTCAAAGAGCGTTATAATTCATGATAATCTAATTGAACAACAAACTCAAATACTCCAAAGAATAAAAAAAGAACATGACAAACGATAAACATGTGTGTGCCCTTACTAATTTTGGTGTAAGCCATCATGTGCGACTCGTGACATCACCAAATTGTAGTGATAAACTATTGTGTGTACATAAGTTCACCTATGTGTGCCAAAATGTGTTTTTGTAATGGATGAATAGTAAACTGAGATGTAAGATGACGTGCCATTAGGCCGAATGGTGTGTGCCATCACGCTTAACATGACAGAAAATAAGAAAAGGGGGAGACCATGAATCAAAGCATAAACGGTAATCAACCGCATACCAACACCTTAGGAGTCTCCCCATACTTGTCTTCGTTAGTTATACTAATTGAGGAATTGTCAATTATGATGGTAAAGACAGATTCCTATGCTAATTTCATATTCCAATGATAAGGTCATTTATAGCTCTATTTTGTTTCAACCAATTGTATTATGTCAGATTTCGCGGTTTAGACTCCTTATCCGCAACACACTACACTGGCCAAAATCAAGGACCTAATTTGAAAACCCCACACGGTGAACATATTAAAAGCCTAGAATACGCCTAAATTCCTAATATAAAACCCAATACCAGTGATAAAATCTCTTTTAAATAGATTAAACAATGACCATTGATTAATTAAAATTAAAGGCTAAGATAGATTCTTAGGTTCCTACCTAAAACCGGGTTCCTATATGAATGTTTGTCTATACATATATATATATATATATATATATCTATGTATGTATATATACATACATATATATGTATATATATATATATGTATATATATATATGTATATATATATATATATATATATATATCTATGTATACATACATATACATATATATACATACATATACATATATATACATACATATATACATACATATATATATATATATATATGTATATATATGTATATAATATATATATATATATACATATATACATACATATATATGTGTGTGTGTGTGTGTGTGTATATATATAGATTTACAATCAAATGAGACAACACCTTCCTGTGAGACGGTGAGACACAACGTGAGTGCACACAGTTTACTACGCGGATGCACACAGCTTAGAGTGTGTGCACTTAGCCGAACATGAGTGCACACAGTTTATGGTGTGTGCATTCGTAAAGTAGACTGTGTGCACTCACGTTGTGTCTCACCGTCTCACGGGAAGATGTTGTTTCATATGAAGTCAACCCTATATAAACATAAACACGAAAAGCTTGAATTGTATATTTCAAAATTCAAAGTGTATCGATTATAATAAAGTATGTATCAAACGAGAAGGAGTACAATCTCTGTATATACAAAGTCCTCTGATTCTCTACTAGAAGTATGATGATCGAAAGTATGCCGAATTCAGAGTATGTCGAATTGGAAGTGTGCCGAGTTCAGGGTATGTTGAACTGGAAGTATGTTGAGTTCAGAGTATGATGAACTGGAAGTATGCCAAGTTTGGAGTATGCCGAACTGGAAGTGTTCCTTGCTAAAAGGCCTCCAGGGTTAAGTAGCTTATTCTTCGATAAGGGGCTAATATGTAACTTGATCTTCAAAGAAGGGCCTTTGGTGATTAAATGGTCTGTTCCTCAGCGCAGATATACTGCAGGCGTGTTCAAGACGATATTCTGGCGAAATTTCGACAGAGTTTTGGTATGTAGATCTTCAGAGCTCCCTTTCTTCTAAAATGAAACCACTATTTATAGTGGTGAGATGTAGAGAAAACCTAACCAACTTATCCTTTTGCATAATTCCTATATTTAATTTAATTATTTGAATTAAATATAAGGAATGTATCGGGACATCATCACGCCAAGGTTCATGATTTCATCAAACTTTCAAACCAATTTATAATATCCACAATTTTCCAAAATTATATAATCAACATAACTGGCAAATTATACTGTGCACCATGGTGCACATTGCTATGTGCACCACGTACCTAAACGACGTCGTTTTGGGCATTGTAAACTAATCGTTCGTTTTTTTTGGAAATCACGTTTCCCGTTTCGATCGATCTCTGTATTTATGTTAATATTCTGTGTATTCCAAGCAATCATTCTGTGTATTCTAGACAACCGTTCTGTGTATTTAGGCAACCGTTATGTGTATTCATGTTAGTAACACATGTTGTGATTTCATGTTAGTAACACATGTTGTGATGTGTTTGTGCATTTGAATGTTTAGGAGGATGAGTTCTGTGTATTTTGTGTAAA
>CM008341.1:26289903-26303471 GCA_002525835.2 Ipomoea batatas | reverse complement strand
AAATTTGATAAATATTGTGGGAATGTAATTTGTTAATGGTTATTACATGTGATGGGGATAGACTAAGGCTTAGTATTGGAAGCTCGGCGTGGATGAAAGGGGCGGCTGACAAAGAGGGGAAGAAGGCACGATAACGTGGTATAAGTCGGTCGATGATTAGTCGGTTGGTCGAAGGATCGTTGAGAAGGTGATAAGGCAGTTGAAGATCTTAGACTGAGAGTGATTGAACATTGCTATTGAAACGATTAATTACCATGGAGGAAAGGTCGGGCTAAAGAAGTAAGAAGAAGATTCGTTAGACCAGACTGACCTAGAAGGGCCCGAGGTAAGAGAGGCGGTGTAAGAAGGGTGGTGCAAGACATGCGGTTATGAAAGTTTCCTAAAGAGTTTGGCAGCGGAAGGTGGGAGATACGGAAGAAAGGTCGAGATAGATTAGGAAAGTGCCTAAATGTAATAAGGAAAGAGTTCTTAAAGTGGTTTATAAGTTTCCTAAGGGAGAAATCTCTCTTAGCTTGTATAAATAGGGGTTCTAGGCCTCAAGAGAGGCATAAGGAATTCACTGTACTCAAAGGCAATTCGTAATACAAAGAGGGCTAAAAAGTTAGTCTAGTTTTTCGATAGTGTTAGTCGATTTTCTAGTGGTGTTGGCCTGCCGTTCGACCATTCCGTGGGAGATAAAACCAACATCATGTGTGTTAGATCCAATGATGAAATTAAGTGGTGTTAAGATAAGTTTTCCCTTATTGTATAAAACACAAAGTGATGTTGAAAGGAATGTGGAAAAGGTGAAAATAACATTAGAAGAATTATATCTTGATTATATGAGCTTGTATAGTCAAGATGTTTCTTCTAGTGAATTTGATGTTGAAAGCACCACTGTGGTTGATGATATACAACAAATAGATAAAGGGATGCAAGAGTTATTGACTATGGCCTGGTCTACCAAAGCCAATCAGTTCCTCTTACGAAATTAGAGTTGGAGACTTATCTTGAGGAAAATCTTTTTATTTCTTCTTCTTCATATTCATCTTTTTGTTCCTTATAGTGGTGGAAAGATAATTGTGCAAAGTTTAAAGTTTTAACAAAGATGACTACTGACATACTAGCTGTTCCTATTTCAAGTGTGGCATCTGAATCCACATTTAGTGTTGGGGGAAGGGTGATTGATAAATATCGTGCTAGATTAGATAAACAATCTATTGAATCTTTTTTTTTTTTTGAGTACTATTGAAGCTCTTATATATTTGTGGTGGGAATTGGCTTTGTAACAAGTATGTGATGGAGAAAAAAAAGAAAGTAGGAATCTTATTTTATATTACTACTTATTACTTTATAGTTATGATTTATGAATTATGAGCACTTGAACTTGTAATAGACTTAGCTTTTGTTCTCAATTTATTTTTTCATTTTGTAGGAGGATTCTGAACAAGAGAAAATTATATTAAAGCACTGACTTGTTTCATTTTATGTTCGAATGCTATTATGTTTACATTGTTGTTATTGATGGATTATCAAGACATGTATATTAAACTTATGTTAGATTTTGGTATTACAGACTTATGGTTTTGTTGTTGTTAAACTTGTGTTGGATTTTTGTATTATGGACTTGTGGTTATTAAACTTGTATTGTTGCCTTGTTGGATTTTGTATTATAAACTTCTAGTTATTACACTTGCGTTGTTGGGTATTGTATTATGAACTTATGGTTTATCATTTTATTGTTATTGATTGATTGTAATTTTGTAATATGATACATGAATTTATAGTAATATACTTATGCATGGCAGTGCTTGACTGCTTGTTATGTATTACTGTATTAGGTATATTTTTAAAATTTTTCACAACATGTATGCTTTAAACGGCTTTAATATGTAGGCCTTAAATAGGCTCAAAGTCTATTTAGGACAACCTTTGAAGCCTTTTTTTAATGACTTATATATTAAATAGACTTTTAAAAAGATTTCAGGTTAGGCTAACTGTAGGCTCATGTTTGAGCCTAAAAAAAGCTTACATGTAAGCCTAGGCCCAGACTCAAATTTTAGATTTTCATAGCAAGCTCATGCCTAATTTTTTAAAGCCTAACTCGACTCGACTTATTTCCTACTAACAAATTATTGTGTGGACTACGATCCAAAATATCATCGTAAATATTATGAGTAAAAATAATGTACATTATGTTTTAGAATAATGTACATTTTGTGTTAGAATAATATACATTACGTGTTAGAATAATGTACATTATGCGTTAAAATAATGTACATTATATATTAAATAATGAAACATCTGGGATAATATAATGTACATTATGTTTTAAAATAATGTACATTATACTTTAGAATAATGTACATTATGTTTTAAAATAATATATATTATGAGTTATTGATGCAGCTGGATGCACGAAAAAATAAAACTATGCAAAACGATGTCGTTTTTGAACTTGATTTGTATCCCTACTGGCTTGAGACGCGACAAGAGTGCCTGCGAAGAGTGTTAGAATCCCGCCGACGCACCAAAAAAATTTAGCATAATGTCATCAACAATTAGCATCGCTCTACTTGTTTCAATTAAATAAATATAGGTGCATGCATTTTCTTTTTAGCTACCTTGTGCATATAATATTCAAGAGTAATGGAGAGAGCTGCATGGGGGACTGTATTAGCTTGATCCCCTGGCCTGCCCTAAATCTAATCAATATAATTAGGGCATCAAATTAACTACTAATTGGATAATCTTCAAGGAAGGTCTAGGAGGACTAAAATAATGACATAATGTTATAATAATGTAGTCGGAAAAGACCTATTCCTAAAGAAAGATGCTCCAATTTGATAAGTTGCAATGCAATCAATTGCATTTCTCCTCTCATCATGACAGATGCCAATCACTTTTTAAAACCATGCCTTATCGATTATTATTCCCTTCGTAACTTTTGGAGTTTCTTTAGTACACGTACGCATTTTTAGCTCTACATCGATTTTGACAAGAAAGATGTTATTTAGATAAACTTTTACAATTGATTTATATATAAGAAGGATTATATGAGAATAAGTCTTGCTAAAAACTTGTGGTTTAGTGACATTCGGTGTCTCGGTTAACACTCCCACATGGATGATGGGAGTAGGTTGACTCTTTGTGCTTCATTAGGTTGATAAAATAGCTATGAACAGATACTACATTGTAACATTTTCATAATTATAATCGTGTATTGGTAAACATTTAATAGTGCATCCGGATAATTAATAATGCACAAATTTGAGTGTACTAGTATAAACCATGAGTGCACTATCAAGTGATTCTAAATACATTGCAATAATTATAAAAATAACACCATACTTTTCCTTTAATTTCTAGACCTTGATCATCCTATATGAATAATGAGATTAATCCACACTTTTTACATGGAGTTTATTCTTAATTACTTGAACCAGATATATATATATATATATATATATATACACACACACACACACACACACAAAACTAAGTTTTAGAAATTTTCTGAGGAGTATGGGATTTAGAGGCACTTTACAGTGTACAAAATGTTGTCATGTTGAACATGGCTACTATTAAGCGGGCAAGGTGTCTATGACTGAATGCAGGACTCTACATGAACATTTGGGAAAAGGCAGTAAATATGACACGTTATCTTATCAATAGGTCACCACAAATATCTTTGGTGGCAAGGTTGCAAAAGAAGTTTGTACAACCTAACTAATCTAGTAAATTTTGATAACTTACATATTTTTGGTTGTCCTACCTATGTCCATATACTAGATGGTGAGATATCAAAACATGATCCAAAGTCCAAGAAGTTCATCTTTCTAGGTTACAAGAAAGGTGTTAAAGCTTACAAGTTTTGGGAACCTATATCAAAGAAAGTGGTGATCAGTAGGGATGCAGTGTTTTATGAGCAATACATGTTGTCGCGGAACCAAGTGGATATGTTTGTTGATGGTTCTAGGCCAGTTGTAGTAGAGGTGGACTAGACTAAATTCCATTGACTAAGAGGGTAGAGAATGCACCTACTCTTGAGAGGGCATAGACTTCCTCTATGTTTGAGAGGTTAGATGTTTTAGAGTCCACGTCTACAAGTTTTGATGGAGTAAACTTACAAAATTACAATTTGTCCAAGGATAGATAGAGACGCAACAATTTTAAGCCTCTTAGCGGGTATGGATTTGAGGACATGGTCTGTTGGTATTATTCAGGAGATGGGGTATTTGCATCAAAATCATACCTAGGAGCTAGTTTAACTTCTTGAGGGCAAGAAGGCTATTGGGTGCAAGTAGGTCTATATGAAGATGCCATCAGTATAAAAAAGAGAAGGGGGAAAAATTCAAGATTAAATTAATTATTAAATTAAGGGGCTTTTTTCAACATAAGGGTTTGTCTTATGGTTAAACATACTTCAATTAGGGTAGTACTTGCTTTGGTAGGTACTTGGGATATGCACTTGGAGCAAATGGATGTGAATATCGCTTTTTTTACATAGTGATCTAGATAAACAGATTTATATGAAGCAACTTGAAGGGTTTGTTAAAGCCATAGGTAAGCATATGGTTCGTAGACTTAAGAGGTCGTTGTATGGACTTAAATAGTACTAGTATCCAAGACAGTTGTACAAGTGATTTAATTCTTACATGATCAATATTGGTTACAAATGACGTGAATATGATTGTTATGTCTATGTTAAGAGCCTTGATAATGGTTTTTCTATTTTTTTATTACTATTGATAGCTACTAAGAGTATGAATAACATTACTATGTTGAAAGCAATGTCAAGTTAGGAATTTGATATGAAATACATATGTGTTGCAAAGAAAATTCTTAGGATGGAAATTCACACAGATAGAGGTTCTAGAAAGTTGTGGCTTACTTAGCAAAATTAATTTTGAGAAAGTCTTAGATAAGTTTGGAATTCGCAAGTATAAACTACTAAGAACTCCGTTGGTAAATCATGTTAAGCTCTCAGTGCCCAAAGACAATTAGTGAAATTGAAGATATGGTAAAGGTTTCAAATACTAGTGTAGTTGGCTGTTTGATGTATGCTATGGTTTGTACTCTCTTTTATTTGGCTCATGTTGCTAGTCAAGTCAACAAGTTTATGTCTAAACCAAGGATGTAACATTGGGAGGCAATCAAGTGGATTCTTCGTTAATTGAGGGGTTCTATGAAGCATGGTATTGTCTTTGGTAGTCAACAAAGTGAGCCTTTGATTGTAGAGTATGTGGACTCAAACTCTGTTGGTGATTTGGATAATAGAAGATTTACAACTAGTTTTGTCTTTACTCTATGTGGAGGACCTATATGTTAGAGTTTATCAATTTATTTTATTATAGCATTGTCTACAACTGAAGCATCGCACAAGCATGGATGTGATTAAAGCTACTAAAGAAGTTTTATGGGGTTCGGGTTTTGTCAAAGAGCTGAGTTTTGAGCAAGGTGGAGCTGAGTTTAGCTAGTTTGTGATAGTTAGAGTGATTTTTATTTGGCTAAGCATAATGATGTGAGGTTCCCCCAGGATTAGAAAGTTAGTTGATTCTGGAGAGATATTGTTGTAGAAAGTTCGTACATCCAAGCTTGCTCAACCATGATTAGGTATATGCATGGCCACAACTGCATCCAAGCTTGCTCAGCCTGAGTTTTGGCTATGCTTGAGTATGACTACAACTTTAACCTTGCCTAGGAATAGTCGAGCTTTGGTTGAGATAGACGTGTTCATGCCCTCCTTCAAATATCATCTAAGTGTGGAATTGAAATGGGTGAATGTGCACACTTTTGTATAGATCTAGTTTTTGGTCTCTTAGGCTTAGCCTTAGCACCAGTTGCTCCTTATAGTTGACCCCACTTATATACTAGCTCAGGAGTTGGGTTGAATATTATTTTACACTATTAAGGGTAGCTGAAGCACTTGGAATGTCTTAGCAAAGGTTGTTGAACCTGGTGGAAGATTCGCGATCAACTACTCGAGCAACACACATGGGGTGGATGTGTTTGTTACAAAACTTGTACAAATAGCTAGCTACTATTATGAAAAAACACTCAATTACCTTATATTGATCTCAATTACTTCAAATATATTTTGCTTCCAACATTTACTCTCTCAATGTTTTTTTTTTTTTTTTTGTTTTTTGTTTTATTACAATTGTTATTCATTAGATTATCCTTGGTACTAATCTAATTCTTATCCTAGTTAATGAGTGTTTATAAGGTCATTTATAATTAACTTATCACAAATATATAATCCTTTACTTGAAAAAACATTAAGTGATGAGAAGCTAAATATAATGTTATTCCAAATTAAGTGGTATTTATAAGGTCAACGACAAAGGCTGAACGTTTACACTGAAATCATTCTTTCATGCTTGAGAAGGTCGTTAGCTAACCTTATTAGGACTCTATATTCTATCAACACTAGAACTCATTGCCCCTCTAACTATATTATTGTAAATTTATCTTTTACCACTCTTGACCCAGCTAGGACTAATCCTTGTACTCTTATAAATATCTCCCTTCATATACTTTGTAAATACGATTGGTTAATACAAAAATTCTCTGTAAATTATTGCTCATCCGATATTAGTAGATCAAACGATTCATGTCTACAATCCCTACCACCGCTGACGTCGTGCTACCATCGCCACGACCAACGACACCACCACTACCTCCACCTCCTCCCATACCATCTCAGATATCACCTCTCCACCCCCAACTCCAATAAATACTCTACAAAGAACTCGTCACTTTATCTTCATTAAACTCACCTCATCTAATTATCTATTACGGAAAACTCCGCTTGTTCATTTTCTCCGCAGTCAAAATTTTAATAGACATGTTGATGGCATGCTATCATCCCCGACTTCCTTTGTTCAGGCTCCCGATGAGTGTTCCATTGTAGCCAATCATGTGGCAAAAGATTGGGTCCATCAAGATTCCTCTATTTTGTCAATGCTCATCCCATCTCTGTCCAATGAAGTTATGTATGTTGCTGTGAGACATTCCATGTCCCAGGCCCTGTGGCAAGTTATTGAAGTTGTGTTTGGATCTTCCTTGTGGGCACGATCTCCGAATCCCCTTGGTCAAATACAATCTTTGCGCCAATGAAATTCCACTACAAGTGAGTATTTTGGCAAAACAAAAAGATTTAGTGGACTACTTACTAAAGCCGGGCGACCAATTAGTTTAGATGAACAAAATCTCTTTCTGTTCAAAGGTATCCGCCTTTAGTACTGTGCAAGAATCTCCTCATTGACCACTAAGGAAAATGTGACAATTGATCAACTAAATGACAATCTCACTCCACACCAGTTCATCTACGCTGATGACATCTCTTTGCCTACTACCCCGAAGACACCTACAACCCTTTTTGCCCAATGTTGATCACTTACTGCCTCAACAACAGAGCACACTACTAAAGGGCCTCGTGGTAATAGAGGAAACCGAGGTTGAGGTCGTGGTCATGGCTATGTTTCAAAGTGTCAAATATGCAACAATCTTGGTCAGACTGCCCTACAATGCTACAAGGGATATTAGGATCAGTAGTGGAGCTACTTTCAATTGAATGGACTCATTTGCAGTTTTTGATAAGGAAACGTTGGATTGTATGACTTTATTTCACCCTTTTGAATTTTCACCCATGGATATTTTGGCACTTGATAACCAACTTGAGACTTATATCCTCTATGCGCGCTTTAACTCTGCATTTTCTAGTATCCAAGAAATATAGTGTATCCATTAGTTATTTTACTTGTGAAATTAACTTTAATATTTGCACTGCAAGTGTTGAAAAAGGTTTTTCAACAATGAAGAAATGAAGAATAGATTGCGCAATCAAATGGTAGTGACGGTAAGAATGGTTACCGGAGTAATATTGATAAGTAAGTAAGAATAGTATGAGTACAAGTGTTTCAGTACAATAGACAAGTGAGTAACAATGCCACAATGTAGATCTGTGTACTTAGTGAGAATGAGTGATTTTGAGTACAGTATAGTAGTGTTGTGTATCCTAAACAAAGTGTCCCCTCCTCTACCACAAGTCTGCTACTTATATTATGGCTGCAACGACTCTTCCTCTAGTGAGTGTAACAGAGTGCTAGTAATGTTGAGCTGCATTGAGTGCTGGTAATGATGAGCTGCATTGAGTGCTGGTAATGGTGAGCATTCATTGAGTGCTTGGTCGTGATAATGGAGAGCCGTTGGAGTAATTATCATCCCATCAATGTGTCGTCTTTGTGTAACGGGTGACCGTTTGTTGCCTTCGGGTCAGTGCTGATTATTCGAGTCAGGTGCTGATGCCCAATTATCCTGTCAGGTAGATAATTTGATAATGATTGTTTGGTTATTTTTATTGAAAATGATGTGTTTGAAAGCGTGGATGAAAAAAATTATACAATGTTTTCAAAGTATGAAAACATGTCGTGGACAATTGTAAAATAAGACATTTATTTATAAATGTAACTTATATTTATATTTCTATATCATTGAAAGTACTATTAAATTTAGTATATTGACACCAATGAATTTGAATCCTGGCTCCACTGCACCACTATTTAGAAGCCCCAGCCCTTAAGCAAAATGGCATATTCTGATGATCTAGTAACTACCCCATTCTCTTAGAATAAGTTTCTAAACACTAACGCCACCCATCATGCTACTTCTGATTTCTCATCTATGCATGTCAACTAGGGAAATCCTCACGATTTCCACTAGAAAGAGTCAAAAAGTCTAGCTTTGTTGTATTTCATTTAATTTACACAGACATTTGGGGGGCCATCCCCTATACTATCTAATGAAGATCATCGCTATTATGTTATCTTTGTTGATTATTACTCTCATTATACTTGATATTTTCCTATGGAACTTAAACAAATGCTTATGACATTTTCCATAGGTTTAAAGCACAAGCTAAACGGGTTTTCTCTTGCAAAATCAAAGCCATCCATTTTGATCTTGGAGGGGAATACAAAACAATTAGATAAGTTCTTTGTCAACCTTGGAATAAACCATTTCCAATCTTGTGCCTACACACATGAACAAAATGGGTGTGTAGAAAGACGTCGTAGACACATTGTTGAAATCGAACTCACCTTACTTGTTCAAGCCTTTGTATCCCCTAGATATTAGGTCGATGCCTATAAAATTGTAGTTTTCCTCATAAACTACATTCCCTCTGTAAACTTAAACAATATGAGCCCTTATGCTCTCATCAATAAAACAATTCTCGACTATTATTTTTTTCATGTCTTTGGTTGATTGTGTTTTCATTATCTTCTCTGATGGGTGTCGAAACCAACAAATAATAAAATACTTACTCTTATGAATTGTAATAGCGATGAGTAAGGTCGTATCCACAGAGACTGGTTAGACTTATCTTTAGCAATGGATTTAATAAATAATGAAACGGGAATAGAAACTTGAATAGTAACAATAAATTGGAAAATAGAAAATAATATCAAATAGCAAATAATTATCAAATAAACGTCAATGGCAAATAGTATCCAACCCAAGGCATAATATCAGTTTAATTCTAACAAGACAGATATTGATATGCAAGCCAAACTAACTTAACTCTTTACTAGATTGGTTATGGTTATTAACAAGCTCTAACAACCTGTCTTTCCTTACTTCGTCGGTAATCAAAACAAGCTCTTTGATTACTTCCCTAGCTAATAAACAACCCTAAACAAGCTCTTAGGATTTAATTTACTACCAGCATTATCGAATTAGAAAAACTACCAATCCTAGCCAACAAACTCATAAGCTCGGTTCATTTAAGCTAGACTATATATCTCCATAACACAAAACAAAAATCAGTTATAATCAAATTGTGCTATTTGCTACTAACATCAAAACACTTAAACAATTACGGATTCAAGGTTCTGACAAGCAATTTAATAACTTGACAATTGAACAATGGACCCTATTGCAACAATTAATCAAGCAATAATTCATTCATATATATGAATATATATAACAGAAGATATATAGATAATAAAGCGCAAAGAATAATTTAGGCTAAATAAAGCTTACTGGTCTTGTAGAATCAAACTTTCATAATCCTCGAATTGGAAAAATAAGAACTCAGCAGTACATCGTAGAAAGTGTTTACAATATAAATGAAATTCTTTCGTGAATTGATTTACATTTTACTACTGAACTCCTAGCCTATTTATACTAATTTAGGATTAATTACATTCGTTCATTGGAGAAATTTGCGGAGGGAATCTTCGGTTAACAACAAATTACGGACGAAATTAGTTGGTGGCAGTCCGAATCGCTCGCAGCCGCATAATTCCTTTGCTGTTCGTGGGATGCCGCAAAGCTCGAAATTGTTGACCCCAAATCTGCTGCTTTAATTTCCCTTCGTACATAGCTTTAAAAAAAACAAATGATATTAAATAAAGAAGTAAGGCTAATATGATATTAATCTACGTACTAAAATAACAAAACAAAAGTAAATAAAACTAAAAACATAAAGGCTAGAACTTTGGGCTGTTGATGCTGAACTCATAAATAAATAATTAAAATAATTAAAATTATTAAATGGGCCAATTAATTAAACCATGCAAAGTAAAACAAATATATAATTGGCTCAAATAATCAATTAAGCCCAATTATTCATATAACAAATATATTATTATAAAACATAAAATAATGTGTAAAATAAATATAATGTAAAATAAATAAAATTAATTTATTATAAGAATTAAATATAAATATGTATAAAAGTAGTGCTTATCATTCTCCCTTACAACAAACACAAAATAATGTTCTGGTTTGCCTTGTCTGTTTACCTAGATTCATTTAGAGGATATTGTTGTTTGAATCCTAATACTGGAAAAATTTTAACTGTTTGCTATGTCCGATTTGATGAAAATGTTTTCCCTTTTGCAGCAAAATCACCTAGATAGGTTCCACGCTGTGCTTGTGATGCAATGCCATGGGTTGTTGCTAACGCACCGTGCAGATTGAGTTACCCAGATATCAACACGACTATGTCGCCCCCATGACATGACTGTATCGCCCATCCAGAAAGGGACACAACTCTGTCACCCTCGTGTCACGGTTGTGTCGACCTTCTAGAAAAGGACACGGTCATGACATGCCCTGCACACGACCATGTCGATGGCACTTCTCCTCTCTCTCCCCCCTGGAAAATTTAGCTTCCGAACATCCTCTAACTATTCATTTCAAGCCCAAACGACGTTGACTAACAACCCCGACTCAATACAGTCATCCTATGGTTCTTTGCCACATGACTTGTGAATCCAAAGGTAAGAAAGCTTTAATTGCGTATATGAATAACTCTGAGCCAACTTGCCAGTCTGCCACTCTCAAGCCGTGAAGAACCCTAAATGGTGTACAATGATGGACAAAGAATTCAACACACTCCTACACAACAAGACATGGAAGTTAGTTTCACTAGACTGAGATATAAACGTAATTAGATGCAAGTGGGTGTTTCGAATCAGGAGAAAAACTTATAGATCAATTGAACGATGCAAAGCTCAACTTGTCACAAAAGGCTTAAAGAGAAGATTACTTTGACACTTTTATCTAGTGGTCAAGCCAACTAGAGTAAGATTCCTCTTATCTCTTGTAAAAACAAAGAATTGGTATGTCTGATAGTTTGATGTTCACAATGTTTTCCTGAATGACCATCTAAGTGAGAATGTTTTTATGAAGCAACCTCTAAGGTATATTGATAAAAAATTTCCTACTTATGTTTGAAAATTGCAAAAAATCTCTCTATGGTCTGAAATAAGCACCTCGTATGGTGTTCAAGAGTCTCCAAAATTGTCTACTTTCAATAAGTTTCAAGGCTTCAAAAACTAATATAATGTATCTTTTTTTTTTATCTATTCAATTGCTAACACTCAGATTTATTTATTGGTCAGCTATGTTAATGATATACTAATAATGGATGCAACAAATTAAAGTGTCTTGACTTAGCTTCTACAATAAGGAAACTAGCTGTTATCTTCAAAATCAAAGACATGGAACCACCAATCTTCTTTTGGGAAATAGAGACAATTAATAACGATGGAGCGATGATCCTGTCACAAAGAAGGTACGTGATTAAAATACTCCAAAGGTTGAGAATGAAACATTACAAACCTATCTCAACTCCAATTCCAGACAACAAGTTAAGTGCTACAACCCCATCTCAACCATATGAAAATCTCACATAGTACCGCAGTCTTGTTGGAGCACTTCAGTACCTAACCATCACTCATCCAAATCTCTCCTTTGCAGTCAACGAACTCGGTTAGTTTATGCACTCCCCAAACATTGAGGATTGGGTGGCACTAAAATATGTTCTAAGGTATGTCAAAGGTACTCTAAACTACGGTCTATGCTTTACAGAATAAGACTTTGATGATATTCATGCTTTTTCGGACTCTGATTGGGCAGGGTGCCCTGATGACCGCAAATCCACTAGTGGTTTTGCTATTTTCGTTTGCAAGAATTTAATCTCTTGGGCTTGTTGCAAGCAAAAGACAGTGCCTAGATCAGCAACAAAAGCATAATAAAAAGTCATAGCGAATGTCATAGCAAAAGTAACATAGTTAGGTTTTCTCATTCTAGAACTTGGTCTCACTGTGCTAAAACAACCTTGACTCTAGTGTGACAATCTTGGTGCTACTTATTTGTGTGCAAATCTTGTGTTTCATGCCTGACCTAAACATGTAGAAATAGATCATACTACCATTTTGTTTGTAAGAAAGTAGCATCGAAGGAACTGCAAGTGAACTACATCTCTACAAAAGATCAACTTGCATACATATTCACCAAGCCACTCACCACAACTAGATTAATATTCAATCTTCTAAAAGATAAGCTCAATGTTCTCTCTAGAGACTTTTAAACTTGAGGGGGCTTATTAGGACTCTGTATTCTAGCTATCAACACTAGCATTATATTCCTTCTCTCTCTCATTGTATATATTATTGTAAATGCAAATCTTATCATTCTTGGCCTAGCAAGGACTAATCACTATACTCTTATAAATACCTCTCTTCATATACTTTATAAATACGATTGATTAATACAAAAATTCTATGTATATTATTGTTCTCATCAATCTTACATGATTAGGCCAACCTCATATCTAGCTCCATCCCGGCCCATCTCGCTTGATGTTCTCATTCAACCTAACATACTTACTCAAGTCAATCTGGTTTAACATGAATAAAAACTTGTATCAACGCTTGTAATCTTGCATCCTATACATCAAATAAAAATGAAAGAATTTTCTCATGATCAACTAACATAGATGAACAATGCAAGTAGTTAATCAATTAAATTAAAACACCAATAACTAATTGATGAATACCTAATAGATGGAACATTGACTTAAGTTGACTTAAACCTCACTCTTAATTAATCAAATAAAGTTATAAATTTATATATAGGTGGTTGTTGGGACGACGAGCCCAATTGCCAGAACTGGATGGCTGGCCGGCTGGCATAGTGCTCACAAGTTGAGGCTATGATTATCATTATTGGATCATTAAACAAACCTCGTGGGAATCCTCCCCCAACTTTTCCTTTATTTCTTTTCTTTATTT
>CM008341.1:26260532-26286828 GCA_002525835.2 Ipomoea batatas | reverse complement strand
CCGCAACCCGCCCACCGGACCACCGCCGAACGCGCTCTTACTCATGCGCTGCCGTTCCGCTCCGGCGAAAAGCTGGCTGGAGGAGAGACAAGAGAAACAAGAAGAAGAAGAGAAGAAATTAAAAATGGCGGCCGAGGAAGAAGAGAGCAGTAACGAGAAGAATAAGGAGAAGAAGAAAGAGAGCTTAGTGGTGATGAGATATGGAAAAGATTTCTACAAATTCTCTTCAGAAATTGCAAACGAGACTTGGGTTGTGGGAGGAATCACAGATCCACTCTCAAGAAGTAGAAGTTGGAAGAGGTGATCGAACATGCAAATTAAAGGTCAATGCTTCTTTGACCAAAAAATTTAATAAATTTTTACAAGTTTTTATTTATTTTGTGTTTAATTTGGGTTTCAAATTTTATTCTTAGTATTTAATTCCAGGTGTTTGATCTTGGTGTCTATGTTTATGTTCCGAAAATGTGAAGAAACTTTGGGGGTGTAAGTCCATTGTTTTCCCATTTGAAAAATTGTATCTATATGTGTATATTGGCATACTGCTACTTTTTTCAATGAAAATATTTTTCTTGTGCTTCCTTAAGCTTTTGTTACTTCTAGTTACTAGAATTCTTCATGATTTTTTTCCTCAAAACGAGAAATACGTAATAATATATTATACTCCCTCTGTCCCATTTTACCTGTCTTATTTACTTCTTTGCTTACTTTCTTTATTAGTAATTTTTTTTATTTTTAAATTTAATTTTTTGTGTTTAATAGTAGTTTTAATGTAGTTTCTAAATATATAAATTTTATATATTAATGCTAAACTTAATAATATGAAAAATTGGATTAAAAATTACTTCAGTCAAACCTCGTTAAACGAACCAGACAACCATTTTGGGACGGAGGTAGTACAATTGAATAATTAATGATCTGGTGGTCTAGTGACACAAAATGATTTTTATTGGCTCTTTCTATTAAAGTAGATTGTGAAAGTAGTTATGAACGGATACTACATTGTAACAGAGTCATTATCACACAAAAAAACAAAATTAATAAATATTTTTAATGAATTATTAATCCCTTTGCTATAGGTTATTGCAAATTTAGTCCGTATATTATATATTTATTACTACTTTTAGTTCTTAGTTATCACCAATAAAACACATTTGGTCCCCCCATTAACAAATATGCTAAATTTTCTTCTTATTCTTTAAAAAGTATAGTTAACTATGGCTAATAATAAAAAAATTACCTATTATTTCTCTTCCTCCATCAAAATCATAACAAACTTCGTGACTTAGTTACTGCAAAATCATATCACTGATCTCTATTGCACCAATTTTTTTTTTTCTTCTAGTGAGGTGGAGTGTTCTACATTTCTCCCACAAAGTTGTGATTTGTGAAGTTTGAGTGCAACTTGGAGAGAAAGAGTAATATGAAGTAAAGTTTCATTAATATTACTAATTAACTAGAGTTTTTAAATGAACAATGGTAAAATTTAACGGCTTGTTAACAAAAGGATTAAAAATGCCACTTTGATGATAACTCAAGGGTTAAAAGTTGTGACGCCTATATCTTTAGGCTAACTTTGCTGTTACCTTATTACTTGAGGACTAAAAGTACAATTCTTCTATATTTTTATTGCAATATAATAATACTCTCTTCATGATTTATTATTTGAAATTGCTAATAATACAATATTTTGTATAATTTTATGCAATTAAGTTTATGTTGTAAATCAATATATGTTTCTCAGCTCGTGTGAATTGTTGTATCGTTCTCATCCCAAAAATGCATAGATATAGCAGTATATAAAAGTAAGATAGAAGACGAGAGATAAAGTGAGAAAGAATCATGCTCATTATATTTATCCTTCAGTCCAATTTACAAGTCTATAAAAGATATATTATCATAATAAAAATCTAAATGTCCACATTTACTTTTTTACAACGCTCTCCTTCACATGTTACTGTAGAGTTAATGCCATATGGGGTCCTCCGAGTATTGTGGTTTGGCCACGTTTAGTCCTAAACTTTCAAATTATCACCTATGGTCCTTCAACTTTCAAATTGTTACCATCCATGATCTAAGTTTACCACCCATGGCCCTTCAAGTTTCAAAATTTAACCATCCATGGTCCTCTTGTAATGACCATGGGTGGTTAAAATTTGATAGTTGAAGGACCATGTGTGGTTAACGTTTGATAGTTGAAGGACCTTGGATGGTTAACTTGGATCACGGATAGTAACAATTTGAAAGTCAAATGATTACAGGTGGTAATTTGAAAGTTTAGGACTAAACGTGGCTAAACCACTATACTCGGAGGACCTTGGATGGTATTAACTCTATTACTGCATCATTCTCATGCAAAGTTAAAAACCTTATTAGAAAAAACTGTACAGGAAAAACATAGTTGAGGAAAAGAGTACATTATGTATATTTATGTATATATGCACTAGTTGCCTCACTAAAAAACCTTTATTTAAAATGTCATATAAAAAAACGTAATCAAAGGAAAAATATTACAATTGCCGATCATCAAGAATCTTCATGATTGTTTCAAGAAAATTCCGCTGCCCCTAAAGATGATAATCTTCTAAGCCTACACTATAATTGATATATATCATAATGAGTGAGCTCAACAAATAAGTTCAGCAATAACAAAAGTCGCCTTCTTTTGACGACTCGTCCTTTGTGTTCAATTCGTATTCCTTTGAAGGCAAACAAAAGTATACATATTCAGTCAACCATAAAAGGGGTTTAGTTCTTTTGGGGGGTTAACAGTCGACTTGTGGTGGCGGCATCCTCTGAAGAAGATCGACATTCTGAAACATGTCTCACAGCACATGAAACATATAGGGGAAAAATTATCTGTTGGGAAATTGAGGCAACGTCAACTAATCCTGTCATCCTGACACTCTTTAGGAAAAGGAGAATAACTAAAGTAGACAATGAAGTCTGTGCCGTGTTAAAATAACACTGCCTTAAAAGTGTTATTTGCCCGGTGACGGTGCAGTCAAGAATACCGACACGCTTCCGACAGGTTACACAGACTAACTACGCTTAACTTACACCAGTTATAGCACAGGCGAACCTGACCTTGCTCAGACAACTACGAGAAGTGATTGGAAAGTAAAAGGAGAAAGAATGAATATTGTGTGTCTTAATGAATAAATGCATCTTCATTTATATAGTAGTGCACTGTTTGTTTCTCAGCCATGAAGATCCATGAATTATGCAACATCACTCACTCACAAAGCATACCATCCACTCATTTGGAATGTAGAAACAACATCCACAAAAAATAATGTTGTGTTGTGCGGACAAGAAAACTTAGAAGGGAAATTGGACCAACAAGCCTTCTATTTGAATGATCTATTTTCCAACAATCCCCCACACATTCGAAGAGAAGGCTAAAAGGAATAGTGTCTGAGCAATACACAAGAGATGATCTTAACATCAGTGTTTTAAACTTGAACTGACATGTAGTGACATTGAGTAATTTTCTTCCCGAGAGTGACATATCTTGAACTGATCGGTTAGACAAATTTTGAACTCAAGACACACATCAACTCCAAAAAGCAGGTTCTATGAAAGTCAAACTCTTTGACTACGTACTTATGACAAATCCTTAGTATTCAAGTCTGTTGTGTCTACCTCAACATAGACCTTCAACCCTGTCAAGTCTATCTCAACATAGACATTTAACCTTGTCAAGTCTATCTCAATATAGACATTTACTCTGTAAAGTCTATCTCAGTATAGACCACCTTTAATGGCTACAGAGTAGTTAAAGACATAAATCTAGTAGGTCACTAGGAGCATCATGCTTCTCATATATTTTTACTCAATTTGACATCCAGATGCCAATGAGTGCTCTAGAAAGATAGCTCATTATCTTTCAGAAAAAGGTGGTTAACCTTTTTCACTTAAGTAGGTGATTTCTTTAAGCCTATCTCAATATAGATTACCCAAAATGGGATGTGAAATCATTAAGAGCATTTTATGCTCACTCTCTCAATTATTAAGCGGTGAATTCATTAAGTCCGTCTCTATAGGACCACCCATCTCATAGGGTTATAAATTCATTAAGAGCTGTAGCTCAACCTCACCAGTACACATATCATTGGAATGACCAATTAGTGTACTACTTTGTGATTCTTTCCATTGCTTCGTTTGACCACACAAGTGGGATCCACCATGAATTCGTCACCTCTTTGAATTTAAGGCATTCCATCAACAATTCAACGACTAATCTCATAATTAGTCTTCACTATTAACATAAGTTGATAAACTCCATCAAACTTATGTACACTTTGACAAGTATTTTATTTACTCATAAATAATACCCTAGAGATTTTCATGTTTAACATGAAACATTTTCTTTTACCATTATTCTCGGTAAAGTAAAGAAACTTATAGAAAGGAAATATAAAGAGCTGATTACCCCCACAATGCAGCGATTACAAGTATTCTTCTCAAAAGTACTTGATATTTTACTTAGATTGATCTTTGGTGCCCAACATTGGCTCCTGAGCAGATCGACCTATGCAATCTTTATAGCAAACCTGCACTTGGTTAATACACTCTCAATAGTGGAATATATTTCAACCAAATTAGTTACCTTAAATCACTAAGGTTTCACTATATTAAGGAATCCTGGACCTTCAGGATCTCCCAATTAATATTTTAAATAATATATACAAATACTCATTACCAGTAAGCCACGAAGATAATATTGTTTGTATGATGCATGTTGCTTCAAGTTGAACAACATAATCATAAAATTCACATACTTTCTTGAAAAGTAGATCTCATACTCAAATATTATATGCAAACTGACATTTATTGGAGAAAGGTTTATCTACATAAATTTCATCAAGATGAAATTCAACATCCATAACTTTGGCATTCAAAGTTATGTTATTTGACTTCACAATTTTCCCTTCACTACATAACTCATATATAACATTGGTATACTGCAAATCAGTACACCTTTAAATTTATTCTCAAGAAAATACATAGTACCCTTTTGTTAATAAAAAGGTATGTAGTTTAAACAACTTAAGCAATGCATATTACAAAGCTTCGATAGCATGTAAAAGCCAATCTCATTTCAAGTGAGAGTCAAGTAGCGCTTCAACTAGCATGCATGACCAACACCCTACTTCTTAAAAACTCCCAGGTCGAGTGGTGAAACCGAAGTTTACTTAAAAACCACCTTCATAGACAAAATATTCAAGAATAATGACATTTCCATGTTACCAACACAAGGTGAAAAGCTTTGGTATATGCTTATCGCATTTGACAAATACTCTTAGTACACAATTCAAATATTTCAAAATATGTGATTGTATCTCATTAAACAGTTCATATCTCTTTGTGCAAGTTACTATTAACTGTGTCTATTAACATGCGACAATGTCATTAGCATTCAACACATTGAAATGACTAGCACTAATAGGCATTCAAAAATTTACATAACTCAACTAGTATTTGGTACTAATACTATCCCATTTTATGCGAGCTCTTTAAAGCTAGAGCAAATAAGAGTTACTCAAAATAATTACCAATTACTCAAAATAACTACCAATTAAGGGAATGCTATACTCATCTTTCTCCGTCAGATTGACCTCTATGAATTTTACGCATGCGATGTGATGTTGTGGTTTTAGTGGGAGTGAATGTGAAGGTGGTAAAACGAAGAGTCAAGACTCCCCGGGTGTCGTGTCTCTCAAGGATGGCGAATGGGAATCAAATTAGTGTTGACCTTAATGGTGTTAAGAGGTAAGAGTCACAAGTATTACGAGAGGTTGGTTTAATGAGTAAGTTGGGGGTTGTAGGAATGGGATTACACTAGATAATGCAAAAGAAATGAAAGGGGTGTGCACCAATGTCAAACAAATTGATTGATCTTCCTAAGGAATTTGGGAAACGAGTTTCGCGATCGAGTAAGGGAGTCAAGGCCTTAGTACCGAGTGGCGTCACACTCAGACTCTCAATCCTCATTCGGATTGAGGCATTTTATCGAACACCTAGTCTACCACTCCTCTCGGATCTTGTCCTTTCGGACTAAGAGCGGAGATATGGGTGAGTTGGGCTCGTGAGAGGCCGCTATCGCGCATTCTCTCACTTCCACTAGGTTTACTAACTATTCCGGCCGAAATAGAAGTAAAGTTTGAACAACATCATCCATACAAACATCAATCCTACTTCTACCATTCTCAAAATCATAAAACAATGTATAATCATCAATCAATAGTTTAACAAGGGCACACACACCCAAATTACTCTACTCAATCATAGAAATTATCCAAAACAACAAAGCAAAATTACTTTCAACAATAAATCTAAACAAGCAATCCAATGGGAAGATTATTTTACCAAAGGAATAGTGAGTTCTACATCTTCAATCCATCTTCAATTCTTAAAGATCTACTCTAATCTAATGGAATGGGTGTGATTTTCCTCCCCAAAGGGGAAGGAATAGAGAGAAAAATCAGATCTGAAAGTTGGGAGTTTCCCCCCTCTCAAAATGAGAAAGAAGGGTTTAAATAGCTGTCCAAAGAGTCGAAATTCCGCTGTTGTCCTACTGGGCGCGTCCACGCCCGTCACCACGCGTGTGGCCTTGCGTGGCAGCTCTCTGGAATTATTCCACGCCCGCTCACACGCGTGTGAGGGTGCGCGGTAGCCTCCTGCTGGTTGATTCTTCATTTGTTGCTTCTTTTTGGCCTAAGACTTTGTTATATCTTGCGGAAATGACTCAAAATGCATTCTTTGAATTGGATCTGTCAAATAGGTGCTAATTAGAGGTTTATCCATGAAAGATGATCACAATTGGGTGCTAAAACACAGAAATGTCATCTAAACATGACCCACATCTTGACTGTTTTTTGCACTTATCAAAGTTTCCACACTTTAGACCTTGCTTGTCCTCAAGCAAGCATACCATCAAATCCTAATCATCTAAGCGCCAAGAACAATTAAGTGAAGGTGGGATAATCAAAAGTTTTGTGCTCAGGTGTGTCGGAACAGAGCGAGTGAAATTCTCTCCACTATCTACCAAGGCTATTAAGTTTAGGTCAAACAAATGTAAGGAATATACTAAGGAAGCAAATGTTTTCAAGGGTCGGTTTCAAAGATGACAACCACACTCTTTCAAGCATGCAATTATTGGGACTTCGTCTTTTATTTTATTAGGGCCTAAAAGCCGATCCCACTAGTGGAAACGATGTGCACACCTTTAGCCAAATTTTCCATCCTTACGCCAAAGCCCCTGTACTGAAAATTAAGTGAGGGCAGGAACATGGACCGCTCATCACCGTGGCTTGGGCGATCACTCTTTCTTCTCAACCCCCTCGGATCTCGTTTTTCGGGCGACCCGACTTCACATAGAGCTCCATGCTTTTTCGAAGGTCAGTGCAATGGGTGCCCGAATCCAAGCGGGGTGGCTCACCTCCTCTCAATTTTCTCATCTTCTAAGATCTCTTTGGGACAACCGACTTCACATGGATCTCCATGCTTTTTCAAAGACGGTGCAATGGTTGCCCGATACCCTAGCAAGACGGCTCATCTCTTGTTTTATCTCAGGGAGTGGCCATTTTGAGGCCTTAAATCAAACTTTCACCGTGTCTTCCGCTCATGCCTTTTACTTGGGGTTAGGGAGTTTTTCACTTTTTAAGCTCTCTATAGGCTCTCCTTTTGCCCCATGTCCTGCTAGGATTAATTCAATTTCCGGGATTCGCAATTTTTTTTTATCTTTCTAAAGCTTAAGGGGTACACACTCCCACTAAGGTCCCACTAAAATAGAAGACGAAAATCATGCAAACATACAGAATTTTCAAAATTTTTGGTGGTGGTGCAGTGTGTGTCACATAGGTGGCTTCCAGAGTATATTTCAAAAATTTGTTTTGGCATAAAAGTAAGAGTCTCCCTAGATAGTGCAGACAACAACACTCTCTCTTAACCTAATACCTTAACAACTCAACTGATTACCCGTCTTATATAAAGCATCATTTCCACACTTTAAAAGATAACATCGTCCTCGATGTTTCCATTAGGAGCGGTGGAAGAGGGGTTGGGTCAAAGAATTTATTATCAAGGAGCACCTTTCCACACTTTAAAAGTGTTTCATGGGCTAGGACTAATCTATTCAATTTTATCACCCAAGAAGATCATTCATTAATCAAATCATCAGGTCAAGGAATAAGAATATCATACCAAACATTTGAATAGACTATTATTCTTTCAAAAGGGAAGGGAAGATATACCTTGCATAACAACTCTTCTTTTAAGCATTGATCATCCCTTTTCCTAAACAAATTATCCCATAATAGATTATGTCAACAAAAGATGGATAAGAAGGAATGTACCTCGCTTGACCATTTAGTTCCTTGGCTTAATCTCTCCTTATTGAGCTTGGGGTGCCTCCCAAGAGCGCCACGTTTAACGTCCTTGGCTGGACGAAACGTGGTAAGATCCAGACAAAAGTACAAACATAATAAAGTCATAACAAAGAAAAATAAAATAGTGTTCTCAAGCAGATTCTCAAAGTTCAATTCAAAAGTTATTTCAGCATCCAAATGTCTTATGAAGGCAAGATTCCATTAATTGCCATTCATAGCCCCGCACTGGATCCTCTCCTTGCCAGTTCTTCTCGCAGAAATGCAACTTGCATGCTTAAATCCTGAATGAGTTCATAGTGTCTTGCGTCCCTCTGCTCCAAGAGTGCTTCATGCTCCATGTGCAACTCATACTGGAATCGTTGCATTGATTCCCAATTGGTGACCTTTGTGAAGCGGGCTGGAGCTGTTGGTGATGAAGATGATGGAATGGGAGCTGGGCTTTTTGAAGAGGGTGCTATTGAATCATTGAAGATTGAATTGCTCGGGGACAAGATTGGTAGAGAATTGTGTTGGTTTTCCGAGGATGTGTGAATTTGATTCCCTGGTGTGTTTGGTTGAGGGGATGTCGAGGACGAAGGAAGAGGTGGCAGTTCTACTTCTTCCTTTGGTATCTTTGGTAGTTTCTTCTTAGTTGCTCTCGTCCTTTTCCTTAGTCGCAAACTTCGACCAATGTTTAGCTTAGATAAGTCTGTCATTGACAAGGGAGTCATTGCGGCGCTTTTCATAACCTCCTCAGTCCATTCCATCCTTGCTTGATATCCCAAAGCAATACAGAGTTGTGTAACCAATGGTCCTACAAACATCTCAATAACTTTCGGGCCACGGCTCCCGCAGGCCTACCGTAAAGTCAAACATTTCAATAACTTTGGGGCCACGGCTCTCAAGCCTCCCGCAAAGTCAAACATCTCAATAACCATTATCCAGGACTAAGGTTTTCAAACATTCTTCCTTCCTTGAGTTTAATTAGTATATTCACATGATGACTCAAAACAATTATACGTATTCAAATATGTTTCCAAAATACACACATTTGTCAATGGCTTTTCACCATGAAATTTCCAAGTGACAAGAGTCACACTTGTTTCTTAAAAACACAATTTTTCTTCCAAATTGATTGTGACATCCCAAAATCTCGTTACTATTTTTGTTACAAAATATTTTTGTCAAAATTGTTTCTAACCATTCCTTTTCAGAAAATTTCAGCTTGGCGCAGTCCGAAAGATTGAGCCGGTAAAAATAGTTCCCGAACTCTTTTTCACTTGAAATTTTTATGGTAGAACCCCAAATTATAGTACTTGATGTCCATAAAAAGTTTTGGTCATTTTGATCCGCGAATAAACACAGAAAATTCCATTTTTGCCCTTGGCAATGTGCTGTCCAGAATTCTTCTCTTTGGACCAGTTTTGGAAAAAATTCGAAAACCATACTTATACTACTCCGATCATTATGAAATTTTATATGCAGGTTCTACACTTATAGAACTACATATCTGAAAAAAATAGAATCAAAGTACCTTACCAATTTTTCCCAATAAATCTCGGAAGTTACTGCTAGAGACTATCTTGATTTTTTTTGAATATTTTCACAAGTATAAGCCTATATGGACATAAACACAACATATACATGCATAAATTAACTATGAACATGCATACCAAAAATTACTAAACATTAAAGTGTAGTTTCTTTGAGCCAACTAGTAGATCCATAAACTTAACACATAATTTTCACATAAAATTCCTAGTCACATAATTTACTGGCATTTGATCACCTTCAAGTGACTAAACCAACTTAAGGGATTTCTTACCTCCCAAGTAGATTTCTAAAACCGTAGAAAGATGGTGATCTTCTCCTTCCAACCTTTCACCGAAAATCCTAAACAAAAATCACCATAATAACAACATTTTCATGAACTCTTAGCTTAAACTTAAGTTCTAGGAAGGATTCTAGCCATATTAACCGAATAAAACCAAAGTCTTACTTATTATGGAAGCACTTGTGTTGAAGAAAATAGCTATGGAGTTCTTGGATCCAAGAGGAAGATGATATTTTTCCTTCTCTCTTTTTCCTTCTCTTCATTTCGAAAATGGTAGGGATGGGGAAGACTTGGAGATCAATTTTCTTAGCTAGCTTATCCCATACTGTTCCCATTTAATTAATTATTTATTACCATGTGGTAAATAATGGTGTCACTTGTCAAAACCCCATGGTGTGCCTTGTAGAGTAAGACTCCTTTGCCAGTTATGGATTAAATCAGATAAAAGTTCGGAGGAATATAACTTAATTCGGAAAAATTTTAATACCAAAATTATTCTAAAAATAATCCCGTCATTAACCACTAAAATCGGGAATTTTTCGGTATCTCGCGAAATACAGGTACGGAGGTTCGTAATAAATTTCACTCTTACAGTTCGTCTAATTTCCACTGAACTGAATAGGAAGTTCACGCTTAATCGTATCATGCTCAATAATCCATTTCCTAGGGAAATTCGAACTGTATATACGTCCTTAAAAATTTTTCGGTTCATGACTAGTACGTAGATCGCAGCTTATTAATAACTAGCCTCACTTGTAAAAATCCTTCTGAAGTACCGAGAGATCATCTCATAAATATTATAGCCTAAAAAAAAATATTTTTCGAACCCTAAACTTATCGGAATAGACGGGGGTTACAGGCACGTTATCGAGTGTCGACATTGAAAGGGGTTCAATGTCGCTAAGTCAATGAAATTCCAGCTGGTTACCGGTAGATTGAGCACATATTCAAATCGTTTTCTCTATTTTTCTGTTAAAAGTATTCTTCGTGCGGAGTTTCATACATCTCTCTCTTCCGTTGGTTCGGGTAGCTCAGTTTCTATTATCGGGGTTTTCCCTTTTCTAGCCCGCATTTCTTCTTGATGAGCTGTGGGTGGGTGAGAAAACATTGCCTAAAGGAGACAATCAACAATATTTGAGCATGGGGAAATGATTACGCAACCATATGTATTCTAAGAAGTAGCATGAAACTTATTCATCATATTCATTCCAAGAAAATGCATGAGATGTTATATGGACAAGATTTTATAGAATTCAAAATAGTCAACATAAAGGTCAACTTCATCTTCTTCCTCTAAATTAGGGGGAGTGTGGAAAATGAGTATATAAGAGAATTCCAAAATGTGGGAAACATTATTATCAAAGCCTAGAGAGAAAGAAATTCCAAATTTCATAACTTATGCTTCCAATTTCATCTTGAATTCGATACAACAAAGAAATACCCAAATCATATAGGGTTTGCAATTTTGACATCAAGAAGTTTCTAAATCATGCAATGTTCATCATTTAATAGCAAATATAAGCTCCAAGTAAGTCCTAGAATCTATTCTTAAGCCATTTTAATCAAGGAAATCATCATGCCACAAAAACCCATAGAAATATGCTCTTCAAAGAAAATAAGATCTCAATGTAGATAAAGAAAGATAAAGAGAAAGGATGTTACCTCTTGGAGAGCTTAAGAAAGAGATTCAAGAGATTTGTACCAAGAAGTGCTTTGGAGGAGGCTGGTCTTACCTTGGATGAAGTTCTTAGCTTTTGGATGTGGTGAAATAAGAAATGAGCAAGGGTTAGAACACAATTGTGCCCTTTTTACGCAGCTTTTCTAGTGCCTGTCCACGCCGTTCACACGCGTGTGAATGGGCGTGGTGGGTTATTGGAAGTTTTCCACGCCTGCTCACACACGCGTGTGAGTAGGCGTGGCAGTTCTCTGGAAAGTTTCCACGCTTCCTCACACGCGTGTGAGTGGCGTGGATTGTGCCCAACTACCTTCTTTAAATTTCCTTACCCCTTTTGAACGTAGCCGATAACTTTGACGGATAAACCTTTGTTGAAGATCACTTTTAGATAAAGAATCTGCGTGGTTAGTCAAAAACTAGAAAAAAGACAAAATTTTGCTAAAAAGAAATGAAATAAAGATGGATAATGTAAAATCTAAATCCTAAGGATAACGTTGGGAATGCCTCCCAAGTGCACCTTTGTTTAGAGTCTTTGGCTAGACTTGGGGTGGTCTATCCTGCTAAGCACACTGATTTTGGGACCTTGCCTAGCGTCCCGTGTACCTTGGCTTCAAGGAATGCCCCAAGGTGTAGGACATCCTTGAACTCAAATCCAAACAAAAGAAGGGTATGATATGTAGTGGTAAGGCGTTTAGTCTTAAACACTCTTAAGGATTCTCCTAAGGTAGTGTCTTCTTCTTTTGTTTTATCATACTTCTTTCCACCCTCGATATTCTTATCAACTTTGTCACAAGGTTGGAACCAAATCCTGCCACTGGCAGTCATATCACTTTCCTCTATTTCCTCAAGCAAGTCAAACATGAAAATCCCTTCCTTATCCATTGTTTCTAGATCACACTCTCCCTCCTTGTCTTCCCACTCTATTTGGTTAAGGGGATCATCATACTCAGTACATGAGTGAAATGGATTAATCTCTCCCTCACTTATCAACTCGTCCCTTCCCAATTTATTGGGTTCTTCTTCTACAAAGTTAAAACTATCATATTCTTTTCCACATAAACTGGGGTTTCTATGTACTCCTATCATTATATTGTGATTTATTGTAGACTCATCCTCCCAAAAATTAAAACATTCGTAGGCACAAATAGTAGAGATATCAATGTGTGGGGAGTTGTCTTTACAAGGAGTATAGATATTTCGATTAAAACCTTCGCACTCGTTTATCACATTGCCAATAAAGCTTATGGATTCATCCTCCCGAAAATAAAAGCATTCAGTGTCATGAGAATATAAATCATTCTTGTATTTTGAAAGGGAGTCATCCGAACAAGTGTCAAAAGTGAATTTATCAAAAGCACAGGGAATCTCAAGGGCATTAATGCAAAGAGAATTGGATTTGTTACCATAGGTAGGCTCTTTGTCTTCCCATACTACTTAAATTTCTTCATCTTCGCTCTCCATCTCCACCTCTGTTGGATTTTCCAATTCAAAAATTGGAACCTCTTCTAATACGGGAGCATAGCAGTCTTCCATCCCTTCACTTCCTACCTTCTTTTCAACGGTTTGTGCATCCTTCCTTGGATTGGCTTCCAGAGTTGGGAGATTTTCTTCAAGTGGATAACCTATCCGTGATGAACTTGTTCTCATGAACTCCTCCATCATGGCTAGCATTTTTGTTTCGATCTCCTCCAACGGAAGTCCTTCTTTGCGGAGAGTAGCGAGATAATGCTTTAATTCACTCCTAATTTCGGCTTTCAAGTTAGTCGTATCCTCCTTGGCCATTCTTGTGAATACTTCTATTCTTTCTTTAAGAGCTTCGATTTCATCTTTGGCCGAAGAGATATAATCACAAGGATCGGTTGTGGTAAAATATGGATTCGAAGGTGGTGTTTCTAGGAAATGTGTAGGGTTGTTCACGCTAGTAGCTCGTGATGGAGATGGATATTGGTGGTTAAAATGGAAATCATGGAGCGTGAATGACTCGGGAGTATAGCTCGGGTCAATTGTTCTCATGATTTGTGCAAGCTTACTCTCTATGTTTTGAGATATTGCTTTGAAGCTTAATGAGTCATTCTGAAAAGCAGAGCGCTGTAAGGTAAATTCGATTTGACAAGGTGGGCTAGGGTGGGTATGAAATGGGTAAGAAGTTGGATGGGGGAAGTAGTGATATGGATAAGGGTTTAGAGGTAGATAGTGATGTATTGGTGAACTGTAAGCATGAATTGGATGTTGGTAAGTAGGATATAAGTGGGGTGGAACAGGGTTAAACGAATTACCCTCATGGTGTGAGTAACCATGGGGATGCATTTGAGCTTTCATTGGCAAGCTTCTAATTAATTTTCAATAGAGTTTTCCTACACAAAGCTTAACCAACAACGAATATATGCAACTAGAAGTAGTTGCAGGTGAGCAGAAAGATATTCAAGGTAATGAAGCTCACTTCCAAAAGCAAATAACAAAAATAAGAAAACAAATTAAGCAAAAGAAAAAGTAATGCAGGAACTCTTAAAAATTAACTCCAAAAACGTCAACACAATTCAAAACCGTTTGCCATCCCCGGCAATGGCGCCATTTTGATGTTGTGGTTTTAGTGAGAGTGAATGTGAAGGTGGTAAAATGAAGAGTCAAGACTCCCCGAGTGTCGTGTCTCTCAGGGATGGCGAATGGGAATCAAATTAGTGTTGACCTTAATGGTGTTAAGAGGTAAGAGTCACAAGTATTACGAGAGGTTGGTTTAATGAGTAAGTTGGGGGTTGTAGGAATGGGATTACACTAAATAATGCAAAAGAAATGAAAGGGGTGTGCACCAATGTCAAACAAATTGATAGATCTTCCTAAGGAATTTGGGAAACGAGTTTCGCGATCGAGTAAGGGAGTCAAGGCCTTAGTACCGAGTGGCGTCACACTCAGACTCTCAATCCTCATTCGGTTGAGGCATTTTATCGAACACCTAGTCTACCACTCCTCTCGGATCTCGTCCTTTCGGACTAAGAGCGGAGATATGGGTGAGTTGGGCTCGTGAGAGGCCGCTATCGCGCATTATCTCACTTCCACTCGGTTTACTAACTATTCCGACCGAAATTGAAGTAAAGTTTAAACAACATCATCCATACAAACATCAATCCTACTTCTACCATTCTCAAAATCATAAAACAATGTATAATCATCAATCAATAGTTTAACAAGGGCACACACACCCAAATTACTCTACTCAATCATAGAAATTATCCAAAACAACAAAGCAAAATTACTTTCAACAATAAATCTAAACAAGCAATCCAATGGGAAGAGTATTTTACCAAAGGAATAGTGAGTTCTACATCTTCAATCCATCTTAAATTCTTAAAGATCTACTCTAATCTAATGGAATGGGTGTGATTTTTCTTCCCCAAAGGGGAAGGAATAGAGAGAAAAATCATATCTGAAAGTTGGGAGTTCCCCCCCTCTCAAAATGAGAAAGAAGGGTTTAAATAGCTGTCCAAAGAGTCGAAATTCCGCTGTTGCCCTACTGGGCGCGTCCACGCCCGTCACCACGCGTGTGGCCTTGCGTGGCAACTCTCTGGAATTATTCCACGCCTGCTCACACGCGTGTGAGGGTGCGTGGCAGCCTCCTGCTTGTTGATTCTTCATTTGTTGCTTCTTTTTGGCCTAAGAATTTGTTATATCTTGCGGAAATGACTCAAAATGCATTCTTTGAATTGGATCTGTCAAATAGGTGCTAATTAGAGGTTTATCCATGAAAGATGATCACAATTGGGTGCTAAAACACAGAAATGTCATAAACGTGACCCAAATCTTGATTGTTTTTGGCACTTATCACGATGATAACACTGGGATGCTCGGTGTCCATGCTTACCGCACACGAAATAGCATCCTTTGATTTTCTTAACTTTTCCACTCCTTTTGTTATTGTTGTTTCTGACACTTTGAGTTCCAGCATCATTGGCACCATACTTTTCTAACAGCCTTTTCCAAATAACTTTAGACGAGTCTTGTTTGACATAGGTGTCAAACAATTTGTCAGTCATTTGTGACATAAGGTATCCTCTAGCTGCTTTATTTTCATCTGTAAATTGCCTCAGAGTTACACCTGGTTCTTGACCAGGAGTATAATTCGGTTCAGGACTAATTTCTCTTGGTCCTTGAAAAGGGAACCTTAGCGGAGCAGGTTTGGGTGGATCACAGAACAACACATAGACAAGTTTCAGTTGTTCAAAGAGTATCAGCATTCTTTGCGCCCATCGCGTGTAATTATTTCCATCGAGCGCAGTTATTTTGGATAAATCGGGAATGACAGAAAGAGCCATCGTACTGAAAGGTTGACTATTGCCTAATAACGCTTTTAACTGTTGGGACATTGAGGCAACGTCAACTAATCCTGTCATCCTGACACTCTTTAGGAAAAGGAGAATAACTAAAGTAGACAATGAAGTATGTGCCATGACTGCCTTAAAAGCGTTATTTGCCCGGTGACAGTGCAGTCAAGAATCCCGACACGCTTCTGACAGGTTGCACAGACTAACTACGCTTAACTTACACCAGTTATAGCGCAGGCGAACCTGACATTGCTCAGACAACTACGAGAAGTGATTGGAAAGTAAAAGGAGAAAGAATGAATATTGTGTGTCTTAATGAATAAATGCATCTTCATTTATATAGTAGTGCACTGTTTGTTTCTCAGCCATGAAGACCCATGAATCATGCAACATCACTCACTCACTCACAAAGCATACCTGTAACACCCCCATTTCCATATCCAAGATTCTTACAATATCTCTTGTAAAATCATTAATAATTAATAATATTGCGGAAGCTCAAACATCTAACCAAAAGGAAATGGGTCTTACCGCCACGCTCAGGTATTTCTCTTATACCTAAACGCTAAGGCTAAAAAAAAAAACCAAATTAAAATAATTCAAGGTACGTACTAGTACAAAGACAATTAGCAAACCAACTAGCTAACTAATCTAACTAAATGACAAATTCTCTAGGTGATTCGCTCTCATCATCCACGCTCATGAAGATACACCTGAAAAATACTCAAAGAGTATCCAAAGTTAGCGCAAAGCTAAGTAAGATTTAATTCACCTCCTAAAATAACTACTCACACATAACACATTGGAGCACAACTTATAGATAATAATATGTATAAATATTTACATTAAAACTATTGGAACATATAGATGCAAATAAGGCTCACAATATTCTAAGTACTCATAGTTCTCCAAAAATACTCAAGACTTCCAGAACCTATAATTACTCAAAAATACTCATAATTAATTTCCAAATCAGTATTTCCCACAATAGAAATTTTATGAACATTTCAAAAGTAATATATCTTTCAAAATCATTTGTTAATATATACATGTACGTATACATGAAAGAACACCAATCTCAATACAATGGGCATGATCTTGTTTCATCAAGCCCTAGTGAACAATAATCTCTCTATTGAACACTACACAAAATCCCATTCAATCTCAAATAATGGGCAGGGTCTTAATTAATAAGCCCTAGTGAACAGTAATCACTCTACTGAACACTACACAAAACTCCCATTTAAGTGGAACAGAACTAATACCGTAAGTGTGCACACCCCTAATGGGTTTCTAAGTCCAATGGGTAGTAACTAGTCCTAGTAGTCATGATACATTTCTAATGACTACTACTCAACTGGGTAAATATCCTAGTGGTAGACTCCGCTAACCACTCCTCACAATAACAAAATTAAAAGTCCTCTTGAGACAGGATATGTTTCTATTGCCCACTCCACAACAAACTGGGTTTTAACCCAAGTATCCAGAATTTCACCACAAGATACTACACAAACCTTAAAATTCATTAAGGGCATCACAACCCAACAAAGCATTTTATCCTTCATCTTTATAAAGTTAATAATAACAATATTTCTCATATGCCACTCCAAGATGGTAGATTTTCAAAATTCAATCACAAGCTTTGTAGCCAACTAAAACATAGACTACTAATAACATTCACTTGAATTCCATATACAAATGTATGCATTTTCTCAAAATATTCATATGTCTCTCATTAACATAACATTCCAACCTCTATAACCAACACATATGCACACAATCTCAAATAAACAACTTATCAATGGCTCAAATAATCAACAAGACACAAGAAACAAAAACTGACAGAAATTTCAAAAATTATTCCATGGATTGTAGAATTTTCTGAGGAAAATCGGTAGCATATTTTAACACAAAAGTTTACAGATAATAAGTACAGAAGGTCTAGATTATACACAAAAGTTTTCAGGTCAATCCAAGGTCTAGAAGTATTTATTTAGAAATATTTCCGAACACTGCGATGCACAGAAATTTAACGGACAGCACACTGCCGCAACTTTACGAAATTTTTATAGAAATAATGAAGCATATCTCTAACAAAATAATTTTATATACATCAAATATCATAAGTCTAGGATCTCTAAATAAAATTTCAGGCCAATTGGAGTTCAAAAAGTATTTTTCACGAATTTTGATTTCAAACGCGCCAGTCAGAATTTTTTCTCAAATTAAACAGTGGCTACAATGAATAGAACCCTTATTTCTTAATAACATAAAATCACCATAGAACTATATACCACACAAAATGTATTTATACCAAATTCATAATATAAACTTAGGAAGAATAATATTTTTATTGATAAAAAGAAATAATTTTGGTGATACTTACACTAGAGCCAAAACTCAACTGCACCCACTAGGAATTCTTGATGATCTTGCTAGTTTCAGACTAATTAATGATGAATAGGGAGAAGACTAGGGTTTTATTTGTTTGAGAGAGAGGGAATGGCGACACAGAGAGATGAAAGAAATATATAGAATAAGGGTATATATGTATAAATACAAAACAATATAATTTGGTAGAATAATAAAATAGGATTATATATATAAAGGATATATATATATATATATATATATATATATATATATACTGTAGCCGTGTTCCATATATGTATATATATAAGATTAAGAATTTAAGACAAGGTTAGTACGTACTGCACATATACAAATATACATACTCTAGTACTATGCAAGTCAAAATGGTTATTAACATGTATATATTTACATAGCATTAGTAACTATAATACTACTAAAATAATATTAGAAGACTAGTCTTAACATAATTTTGGGTCACATAAAATAGTATAATAATAAACCAGTATAAATATGAACCATATAATAAAACTAACTTATCCTAAAAATAATAATGTTTTTATCAAAATACTAAAAATAACCGGGGTATCACAATACCATCCACTCATTTGGAATGTAGAAATAACATCCACAAAAATAATGTTGTGTTGTGCGGACAAGAAAACTTAGAAGGGAAATTGGACCAACAAGCCTTCTATTTGAATGATCTATTTTCCAACAATTATCACTGTCAAATATCAATAGGCGCTTGCAAAATCAAGAGTTCATACTACAACTAAGATCTTAGTCATATATACAAACACAACGAGACAAATCCACAACTTTCTACAGCATAATCTCATTACATGACAATGCCCTCTATACTACCACAATAAATCAATTGCACATGACACATTATCAAATACCAATAAATAAATTAAAAAAAAAAAAAACAAGTACTGAAGATAATTAAAGGGAATGACAATGCTATCCGAAAGAGAATTAAAAAGACTTAGAGAAATTCAAACAGAAAAGTAATATTTATTTATACTATCATTTTTAGACTAAGTCTTTAGATTAGCGTTTTTACAAAATTGCAAACATTTATTTTAGTGACAATTATAATCAATTTCTCATATATTATCTTGCATTCATAAACTTTGAATTACCGATTTAAATAAACAAATTCAGCATTCAATTACATATGTTTGAACATCTCTCGTGTAATCTTGTATTAATATACTATATGAGTAATACTTATTTAAAAATAAATATTAGGCATTATCTCATTCGTGCAATACGTGTGAAAAACTAGTAATTTAATAAAAAGAAATGCAACACTAATGAGTTGCTACCAATTTAGTATCAAACTATTATTTAAAATTATATAAAAATCAATACAACATTATTTGTAATTGAAATAGAAAATGTTTTGGTATAATCAATAACAATGACATTTTCGAAATGAGTTAATTCCATTTTTTGTCCTAGATTAATAGGCGACAGTCCACTTTTAGTCATTTTTTATCAAAAAATTCTCATTTGGTTCTAGTATTATTGTGGCATGACCAGCTATAATTTTTATGTTTTTTTTTTTGAAAAAATTCATAATTGAAGATCGAAATGCCTTGTATTTTACGAAATTTAAACTGTTTTATTGCTAGAAGACCAAAAATGGTCATGCCACAATAATACTAGGACCAAAAATGAATGTTTTGAAAAAAAAGGACTAAAAGTGGACTGCCACCTATAAATCTAGTACCAAAAACAGAATTAACTCTTTTTGAAATTGTGTTTACATTTTTTTATGATTTTACATTTTTTCTTTACTCTTCATATATTTGAGTATATTATTTTTATTGTTCTTATATCTTTATAATTTTCCTAGATTTTTTTCTTATTAAATATTTATTTAATTACACAATTTTCGGTGTTTAACTAGTGCTTCATATATATAAGAAGTTGTTTGACACTTGTTATTTCATATGGAAAAAATACTTGGTATACTCTCATTTTATACTCCCAATTTGTACACTCTCTCACATGCTTTTGATGTAGATATTTTTCAGTGGGCCCACATGATGAAAATAATCCATCTCTATTTGCCAGTTCATAGAGTAGAAGTAAGAGAGTAGAATTTGGGAGTATGTATAGCAGAACTCTTTCATTTGCAAAATTTTAATAGAAAGCTTTATTTAAAAAGAATTAAGTACAACTGAGACATGCAAAATCAAAATCACAATTTAAATATTAGAGTTCGTGGTAAAACATGTTCAAGTGATAGAGATGATAGAGAAATGGAGGTAACTAAGCCAAATTATAAGCCTCAATCATCAATTAGGCATAAAAGGGATCAATGAGAAAGGAACATAATCATTTACTATAATTGCTATCACCAAATTAAACTTCCTTTTTCCTCCAAAAAATTTGAATGACATTGAAGATGCCGTGTTACAAAATTGAGTACGTACTGTCGTTTTGCACTCATTCTATGTAGTACAGTACATTTGGCACGTTTATGGTCCATACTTGGCAAATTATACATTTTGGTACGTAGTTTCTTTGTTCTAAAATAGCTGTCAGCATATGTTTTTAGAATGTTATAAAATGATGTTTACTTTATCTTAAAATAATATATATATTTCCGTATATATATGCCAATCACTTGTGCTCAGATGAGACTCTCTCGTGTAAGGGGTAAACGAATCGAATCGAGTCAAATACTTCAGTATTCGATTCGAATTCAATTATTTTGATGAGTATTCGAATTCGAATTTGTTTAGTGTTCGAATCCTAAATTCCAATTCGTATTCGATTCGACCAATTTATTCGAATTATTCGATTCGATTCGATTCGATTCGAATATTCTAATTCGAAATGACTATCTTAATTTTTTTCTAAATTTTTTAATAAATTAAGATAAAATATAACAAAAATTGCCGCGGCCGTAAAGATTGTTTCCTTCGCAGAACGACAGTGGCCGTGAGGAGTTGGTGCCCTGCCTTGCTGAGTTGCTCTCCTTGTTGCTGTGCTTCCTTGCCACGACGGTGGTCTGCCGTGAAAAGGGAAGGACAAGAAGATGGCGAAGCAGTTGGTGGAAGAGGCGAAGTTGGGAACTGCGACTGCCCTGCTCTCGCTTTTATTTTAGCTTAGGGTTTATGCCTTTACTAGTTTAGTTTCTTTATATATATATATATATATTCGAATATTCGAATACTATTCGAATCGAATCTATCCTGATTTGTATTTGTATTTGAATAACATTCGAATCAAAATGTGTATTCGAATTCGGATTCGGATTCGAAATATTCGAATTCGGATTCGGATTCGAAATATTCGAAATTGGAATCACGAATGGAATCAAAGTTATTTGATTTGTTTACACCCCTACTCTCGTGTGGGAGGGAAGCATATGAGAAGGAGACAAATTGACTTGTGCTTCAACAGTTCTCTCGTAAAAACAGTTGTGGTCGCACTCCTCTTGCTGTGCACTGTTAACAGTGTAAGCCGCTAGAGTTTCCTCCTCTCTATCCTTAAGCCACAACATTTTTTGTCTAACAGCCCAGTTTTCATTACGAAAAATAACATAATTCCTCCATACCCACAACCATCAGGCAGTGAGGGCGAAGACTTGCTCTAATCCTTTTTCCCGGTAACTTACACATACATTTCCTCTAATATTACGACTAAGCTAATCATCAAAACTGGAATCATTCCACCAAACTTTCTCTCAACATTGCATAGAATACGTCTCTGTTTGATAAGCCATAGGAAATTACAAATCTTGTTAGGAACCTTCAATTTCCATATCTTAGTCTAGTCATTCCCACGAGCAGACTGGAATAGGGGCTCTTCATGAATCCAAGCATTCTTCCAGAATAGTGTGTCTTTGCTGTTGTGAACCATCTTCCTCATCTCTTTATTCAGGATGTCAGTCGAATTACACATACCTCTATAGAGGTTAGATGAACCAACTCTATTGTTGAGTCCAAGCATAATGTTCTTATTATGCATGTACTTAGCATGGAAAACCTTTGCCCATAGTGTACTCTTATTATTCAAAAACCGCTACCCCATTTTAGCAATGAAGGCAGCGTTCATCTCACTCAATTTACCAAGGCCAAGGCCCCTGTCCTCCTTGGGTGCAGTCACTGTGTGCCACTTAACCAGATGAGAACTCCTTCCCCATAGGAATTTGCTTGCTCGCTGTTCGATCTATAGCATCACATACAATCATAGGGAGATGAGTTGTTTGCATAGTATAAAAGGGGATGGTATTAAGGACACTTTTAATGAGAACCATCCATCCAACCATGGTGACGTGCTTACAAGCCCAACCCTCCAATCTGCCATCAATCTTTTCAAGTAAAGGGGTGAAAAGATTGTTCGTGACCCTTCCGTGGATAGAAGGGACACTAAGGTAATGACCAACGCCGATCACCTGAGCAATTCCCAACCTATTACCGGACGTTTGGTTGGGAGGAAGAAATTAGGGGGGAAAAGAATTGTAATTCGGTGAATTGCAATTCAATGAATAAAGTAGAAATTGCAGTGTTTGGCATGCAGAAATAGGAGTATAGAGAATTGAAAGGTAAGAAGCGACAAAATAACTAAAATGTCCTTATGTTGTGGTAGATGTTGTAGTAGTAGTAGTAGTAATAATAATAATAATAATAATAATAATAATAATAATAATAATAATAATAATAATAATAATAATAATAATAATAATAAGTATAATAATAATAATAATTTATTCAAATAATAATAATAATAATAATAATAATAATTATTATTATTATTATTTCAATTTTTTTTAAAAAAAAAAAGAAAAAAAAAGAGACAAAGGGTATGGGAGGAGGGGCAAAATTGTCCTTACACCAATAAATTGCCCCTCCTCTCCACCGAATTGCAATTCATGGGGGTTGATGGGATATGAAACTGGTCGGATGGACGACTCGGATGGAGCAGACAGGAGCGAGTAAACGGAGGCGATCATGACGAATGAAATCAGGTGGAAGAAAGACTGCGAGGTCAAAGCTTTCAGCAAGGATTTCTAGAACATCTTCAGCAACCTTCCGGCTTCGCTGTGGGTCAATCTGCTGCTTATAAGCTTGAGAGATCTTTCTTTGTAACCAGTAAGTGTCAATGTCCTGAACATCCAAAGCCATACCTTCATCAGCTTCCTCCATCACATCGTCATCAATTCCACCACCCATCTGCATAGCAGCAACATCATTCTCTTCCAGTCCGTCACTCAGCCTTCCTTCTCGGTTAGAAGACCGGGTGAGTCGGTAGGAAGGCTGAGAGATCAAGGCTTTCGGTCGGATGACCGGATAGGTTTTGAGCAAGATCGAGTGGTTGAGGCTTTCGGTCGACCATAGGTGAAGGAACTTGTTTGAAAAGTCTTAGTCCGCGAGATCAAGGATTTGAGAAGCCCAACGGACATCCGTGGTTGAATATCCACAACTGCGTGTATTAAATGCACTTTTTGAGTATTAATTCGCATTATTAACTAGAGATTCAATGTGTAACGGCCCAATTGCCTAGTATAAAATAGTTGTGCAGATCATTTGTGAGGACACCTGATTTGGGAGCGAGACTAATACAAAGAGTTTTTGAGAGACAACCAATAGCATTTTATATCGTATTTTTTAGTTTTCCGGTTGTGTTGGCTCGCCGGCCGATCACTTGAAGATCGGAAAACTATCACTGGCGCCGTCTGTGGGGAACGTTACGAAAAGTTACGTGCCTCTTTCGAGTAGATAACGGAAATGAGCAAAGCGGTAAGCCTCGGTGGGCGGCCTCACTAGAGTGACATACGTGATCAACTTGGCCGCCAAAACTGCGAGGCCTACGAGAGTAGTTGGGTTGACCCACTAGCCAAGACCAGCAAGAACATGTATTGGGCCATTCCAATGGACTGGACCTAAGAGAACAAGTATTGGGCCATTCTAATGGGAAAGACTTGAGGGAGCAATTGGGACGACCGAATGGCTAGGATTTGAGAGAGCAGTTAAGTTGGCAGAGTTCCCGACGTTCAGGAGAGTCATGGCAAGGCGCCGAGATAGCTGATAGGGCCAACAACCGGGCGCCGCCGGCTGAGTTGGAACAAATCGTGGTCCAAGTGATCAACGAGGTTGAGAGGCGACGACTTGAAAACAACGGAGTGAATGGCCGGGATGAAACGGCCTGTCCGGGAACCGAGAGGACTGTGAGCCTCCGAGCCTCTGAACAAGAGGGACTCCGGAGAAACGATCGCCCGTCGAGAAGACGGCAGATGCCGAGAGGCGGCTCGGTCCGTCATGGATTGTTTAAGTGATCCGCATGGAAACCCCCTGCGGACCGCCCAGCGCAATAACCCAGAACGCCCGGGTGGTAACCGTCAGGAGCGTCGAGCTGCGGCTGCTTGGCGACGAGTGCAGCCGGTTGTATCTGAAAGTAGTGCGGAGTCTCCTGTCGAGCCTAAATACCGAAAGAGTTAGATGAAAGGGTTTGAGCGAAGGTTACAGAATCTGTAGGATCAATTCGAAGGAAATGTTAGACCCTCCGCCGAAAATTTGTTGACTTTCACTTTTACTACTGAAATTATGGAATACCGGGTCCCTTCGGATATAAAAATCCTAGAACATGCAACCTTTGACGGGACGGGCGACCCACGAAAACACCTGATTTGGGAGCGAGACTAATACAAAGAGTTTTTGAGAGACAACCAATAGCATTTTATATCGTATTTTCTAGTTTTCCGATTGTGTTGGTTCGCCGGCCGATCACCTGAAGATCGGAAAAACATCAGAGGTACCTCATGAATTGCAATTCATCATTTGGAGGGAATTGCAACTACGCGCAATTGCAATTCCTTCCAACCAAACACTGTAGTTTGGAAATTCACTGAATTGCAATTCAATGAATTGTAATTTCCCCCAAACTACATCCAACCAAACAAGCCATTTAGTGATTGCATTAGCGTGTCCTAGATCCATGTTCTTTGAGAAGAAAACTTGAGATTTCTATAGACTGATTTTCTGCCCTAATGTTCTCTCAAACCGATCCAAGCAATCTTTAATCACATCAACTTGATCCTCCTTTTCCTCTGCAATTAAAACCATGTCATCAACAACTTAACCCCCCCCCCTCCAGCGCTTTCTAGCAACTTGCTCTTTAATCAAATGGCTTAATATTTCAATGCACATAACAAAAATATAGGGAGACATCACATCTCAGCTCCTTGCTAAATCCCTCTCGTTGGTTTGATCCAATCCATCTGGAACCCGTTCTAGAGGGCAAATTATGCTATGGACCGGGTCCACCTTGCAAGATGGACCCAAGTCTATGTTCATAATTTTATAACTCTATATTCACAATTTTAGAAGTTTATGTTCACTATTTATATATGTAATTTTGAACTCTATGTTCACAATATAGAGTTATAAATTGTGAACATGGAGTTATGAAATTGTGACCATGAAATTATGAAATTGCGAATATAGAGTTATAAAACTGTAAACATGTAGCTATGAAAATATGAACATGGAGTTATAAAATTATGAACATAGAGTTATGAAATTGTAAACATAGACCCGAGTCCACCTTGCAAGGTGGACCCAAGTCTATGTTCATAATTTTATAACTCTATGTTCACAATTTTAGGACTCTATGTTTTCAATTTATATATGTAATTTTGAATTCTATGTTCACAATTTTAGAACTCTATGTTCACAATTTATATATGTAATTTTGAACTCTATGTTCA
>CM008341.1:26231139-26241156 GCA_002525835.2 Ipomoea batatas | reverse complement strand
CCTAAGTCAGATGGATAGTGCAATTAGGTCCCCTAACTGAAAAAAGCTCCATTCAAGCACCCTAAACCGGCAAAAAAGTGCAATTGAGTCCTAAATGACTTGTTTATCAGGTTAAATTCAGTTAGGGGGCTAAGTTGCACTATCCACCCAACTTAGAGGGCTAATTTGACACTTTTTCATTTTTTATTTTATTTTTCAAAACAAATATTTTTATTTATTTCAGTTCAAAAAAATATTTTTATTTATTAAAAATATTATTTATTATAAATAAAAAAATTTAAAAAAAAAACAGTTACCGGCCGTTTAATAATTTGGTCCTACTGTCAAATTAATTTGTAGAATTCGTCCCCAAGTGTTGGCCATACGCATTTTCGTTCCTAAGTTATAATTGATGTTGTACTTTTTGTCCATTTATTAATAAAACATTAGGGACGAAATTTATAATTTTAGTATAACTCACGGACGAAAAGTGAACAGGACCAACACTCATGGACGAATTCTATGTTGGCATTGCATTTTTTGTTCTGTTGTGCTCACTTCTCCATTAGATTCTATTTTTTGTTTTTTTTCTTTAATTATTTAAAATAATTATTTTTAAATTATTTAAAATAATTTTACAAAATTTTTTTAATAATATAAAAACAATGATTTAAATATTTTTTTTGAAAAAAAAAAAAGAAAACAAAAAAAAGGTCGGCAGTGCCCCGCTGGGATTGCCGACTTTTGTTTTTTTTTTTCGTTTAAAAAAATATTTAAAAATTATTAAAATTATTTATAGAATACAAATTAAATTGACATTATGACCAAATGTGATACAAATTACAAAGTTTTGCATTTAATTTCAGTCCAAGGAGTAGTAACCTGATAAACAAGTCATTTAGGACTCAATTGCACTTTTTTACCGGTTTAGGGGACTTGAATGAAGCTTTTTTCAGTTAGGGGGCCTAATTGCACTATCCACCCCACTTAGGGGGCCAATTTGACACTTTTCCATTCTTTTTTTCTCGCCCAGGATAAGATCAACACTTGTTGAAACCAAACTAAACGATTTATGCTAATGAAAATGAAAAGCTCGTGAAAGTAACAAAAGGAAAAATGCTCGTGAAAGTAACGAGAGGAAAACACAATAATAGAGAAAACAAAAGGTGGGTAAAGTCAAAGTAGGGTTGGGAGTTCAAGACTACCAACACAAACCCCAATACCTACCTACTATTATTTTCTTCAAAGGGAAAAAAACGGAAGAAGAAGATCTTTGGCGGTGGTCGGAAGCGGACGGAGCTACGACGGTGGTCGGGGCGGAAGAAGAGTGAGAGCAAACATAGAAGGTGACCAAAACCGCCGGCTCAAAGCTCCATTAGAGCTCCGGCCGGAGGCCGGCAGTGGAAGCTGAAGTTGAGCAGCAGAGAAAGGCGTTTGGTTTTAGAGAGAAAAGGGAGGCAGCATTAGATGTAATACTTTTTTTAAAACACCAAATGTAATAGTTTTAAATCAAAATTTAACATTTAGTTATTGTTTATATTTTTAAAATGAGACTATACGAGCTGGATCCATTGACTATTTCGATTTACATGTAAAAGTCTCTGGCATGTTTAATTTTTTACTCAATTTAATCCCTAAACAACTAAAACCTTACCTAAAATTGTCTTCTTCTGTTTCATTTTCCGTTAATTCTCCATCCAAGCCAGGGGTATACTTGTCCTTTCAAGTCCAAAAAAAAAAAAAAAACAAGGCACTCTAATTCAGAGAAACAGAAGCCGTCCGGCTCATCACTGGTGGCGCTGCCAATGGAGCACCTTATTAAGAAAAAATATAATTAATATAATACTTATAAGAATAATGTAATACTTTTTTTTTGAAAGGTAAACGTAGCTATTCCATTAATTTATAACATAAAACGTTTACATCAATGATCAATGAAATAGTAAACCATTCCTTACAGTCACACATAGAAACAACTTTTCTAACTATGCTATAGAAAACTTGAATCGCAGAATGTTTCATAACTAGGAAGCTATGTTCCTTCAGGGAGCTTAAAGCTTCATCAAAGATCTGGATCTTCGTCATCATTCTTTTTTTGCTTGCTGATGTTGTGTGTATAGTGGGAGTGAAGGTGAAGGGTGGAAGTGATAAAATGAATAGTCAAGACTCCCCGAGTGTCGTGTCTCTCAAGGATGGCGAATGGAAACCGAATATGTGTGGCATTTAAGAAGTTGAAAGGTAAGAGTTACAAGAATCAAATGTAGAGGTTTTGTTCATGGGTGGTTTGAAAGGTAAAAAGGGATAGAAAATACAAAAGGTAAAAGGAAAGGGGTGCATGCCAAAGTTAAGCCAAAGGATCGATTATCGTAGGTAGCTTGGAATTGGGTTTCCGGATTGATCTAGGGAGTCACGGTATTGGTACCGAGTGGCATCACACTCAGACTCTAAATCCTCATTCGGTTGAGGCATTTTATCGAACACCTTGCCTACCACTCCTCTCGGATCTCATCCTTTCGGATTAAGAGCGGAGATATAGATGAGTTGGGCTCGTGAGAGGCCGCTATCGCGCACTCTCTCACTTCAACTCGGTTCACTAACTATCCCGGCCGGAAATAGAAGCAAAGATTGAACAACATCATCCATACCTACATCAATCATACTCCCACAAATCTCAAGATCATAAGATAAATTCTAAGCATCAATCTATAGATTAACAAGGGCACACACACCCAAACTAATCTACTCTAACATGATGAACATTCAAACAACAAAGCAAAATACTCAATGTAATAAATCTAAAGAAGAAATCTAAATGGAAAGAGTATGTTACCAAAAAAATGGTGAATTTGACATCTTCAATCCATCTTCATTAATCTAAAAGATCTATTCTAATCTAAGGGAACAGAGTGTGTTTTTCCTCCCCAAAGGGGAAGGAATGGAAAGAGAAATCATATCTAAAGTTATTGGGGGCTGCTGGGAACTTATCTAAAAGGCCTATAAAGGGCATATATATAGCCCCCAAAATCTCGCCCTAACTATTTCCGCGCTGTGTCGCGTCCACGCGGCTCACACGCGTGTGAGCGTGCGTGAGAGCAATCTAGTAAGCAACAACGCGTGCTCACACGCGTGTGAGCGTGCATGGTGCGCTACTGCTGTCTTCTTCTATGTTGTAGCTCTCGTCGATACGGTTCTATAGCCACCTGCCTCGCCTCATTCGGACATTCCTAGCTCTGGTTACGTCCGTTTTACTGAAGTGTCGCCGGAATGCCCTGCGAAGTGCAAGATTTGTGCAGATTATATCGAAACACACAAGATTAGTCCCTAGACCTATATGCAATGAAATTACCCTATCTTAGCATGTTTCTAGGCCTAATAGACATCTATTATAGCATATTTCACACCTAAATGACCCCTAAAATATGACTACTTTTGGCACTTATCAAATTTTCCACACTTTAACTTTGCTTGTCCTCAAGCAATTCACAATTAAACGCTAATCTTTTAAGTGCCAAAGGTAGTTGTGTTACTCAATCAATTAATCGGTCTATCAACTCTAGGGTGTAACAACGGAGTGGGTGAAATTCCGCACATTATCTACACAGAATGGTAACCACATGCCATACACTCTAAGAATATACAAACGAAGCAAAACCCCTATGGTCTCATTTGGACAATGCAACGCACACACCCTTCATTCAACCAAGCATGCAATCCAAATTAGATTCACCTCAAATTTTACAAAGGCCTTCAAGCCGAGCCCCTTAGTGGGAACGATGTGCACACCTCAACCAATACTTTTCAACTAAACGCCAAAGCCCAACGAGTAAAATAAGTGAGGGTAGGGGCATGGACTGCTCATCGCCATTGGCTTGGGCGATCTCTCTTTCTTCTCAACCCCCTCAGATCTCATTCTCGGGCGACTCGACTTCACATGGAGCTCCATGCTTTTTCGAAGGTCAGTGCAATGGGTGCCCGAATCCAAGCGGGGTGGCTCACCTCCTCTCAATTTTCTCATCCCCTAGCATCTCTTTGGGATAACCAACTTCATGTGGATCTCCACGCTTGTTTGAAGACGGTGCAATGGTTGCCCCATATCCTAGCAAGATGGCTATCCTCATATCTTTTCTCTAGGAGTGGCCAAACATTTTTCTTAAGCCTTTTTTCAAACTCTCACCATTTCAACCCCTCTTGCCTTTTACTTGGGAATCGGGATTTACTCACATTTCTCACCAAAGGCTCACCTTTTGCCCCATGCCCTACCAAGATTAGTTCAATTATGGGCTTCGCTTTCACTTATCTTTCTAAAATTAAGGGGTGCACACTCCCACTTTGAGAGATCATTGACTAAGGTTTAAGGAAAATAAGAGGTGAATATCATGCAAGCATTCGAAAATTTAAAGCTCATTTAGTCAAAGAATGGGTACTTCCCATGGATATTCAAAGAGAAAAAAAATTTTATTTTTTGCATATGATTAACATTCTCCCTAGATAATGTGAACAATGACACACTCTCCAAAGATAAAACACACCCGTAAGACAAGACCAATATATCAATCAAGCAACAAACAATATAAGCACAAGGTGCATCCTTTCCACACTTTAAAACAAACATCGTCCTCGATGTTTCCTTGAGGATCAAGTGGAACAAAGGAGCACAGCCATTCAAAATCAATCAAACCCTTTCCACACTTTAGAAGTGTTTCTGGGGGTGTGGGGTACCAACAATATAGCATTTTGTGGGTGCAAAATAGCATGTGCTTATCAAGTATGCAAGGAACACGTATAACAATTCAATTTCCACACTTTAGAATTGAAAAACGAGGCATAAAAAGTAGAAGGGATAAGAGGTTTACAACCAAGTAAGCATCCCTTCATTTCCACACTTTAAGCTTCTAGCATCTCTTTTGCCTTCGTTCTCCAAGCTACATGAAACAATGTTAGCGCAAGAAGACAACCAATTGACGTGCAATAGCCTGCCGGAAGTTCTTTTATTTATAATGAAAACATTAAAGCATAAATCCTAAAACTAGGTAATTAAATCAAGATAGGAGATGATTATTGGCACGACCAAACCTTGGAGACTCATAAAATTGGATGAAAATAAAATAATGCACGAGAATCTGTCCAGGACCTGTCCACGCGACTCACACGCGTGGTGGTCCTCGTGGAGCAACACTGAAAAATTCCACCCCTGGCACCACGCGTGTGAGCAGGCGTGGTCCGCAGTGCTGATCACCTTCTTTGTCTCCTGGCTTTTGCCTTCCATGTTTGATCCAATTTAGCTCATTCGTCATGGCTTAGCACCAAAATCACCTGCATTGTTAGCTCAAGCAATGCTATTCTAAAAAGAAAATTGCTAATAAAGAAGAAAAAGAAAAAGTAAACAAGAAATAAAGTTCTAATCTAAGGATAACGTTGGGATTTCCTCCCAAGTCCGCCATGGTTTAATGTCTCCTGGCCAGATGTTGTGTGCTCTATCCTTCGAAGCACACAGATTTTGGGACCTTACCAAGCGTCCCGTGAACCTTTGCTTCAAGGAATGTCCCAAGATGTAGGACATCCTTGAATTCCCACAAGAATAAAGGAAGAACAAAATGCATAGTTGGAAGAATTCTAGACTCAAACACCTTCCTTAACTCCTCTAGGATGGTGTTCATTTCTTCTTCCTTGTCCTCTCTTCTCCCCTAAAGATTTTTTCATTTGTTTCAAACCATATCTCCTCACTCCCATTTTCATTTTCGGATGTATTCAAGTCTCTCCACTCAACTTTCTCCATAAGATCAAACGAGAAAATCTCATCATTTTCTATCATCCCTTCCTCACCTTCCGTTCTCTCATCTTCCCAAAAATTACTCTCACTCTCGCATGAGTAGAACGAAGCATCATCCCCCTCACTCATCAACTCACTTTCACCCAAGACAAAGGATTCATCTTCCAAAAAGTTAAAGCAATCATACTCATGTTTAAACAAAAGAGAATCCTTATAGTCATAAGTCGATACATCAAAATTTTTCATGGAATCATCCTCCCGAAATTTAAAGCAATCATAATCACACATAATGGAAGTATTAATGCAAGGGGAGTCATCCACACAAGTGGCAAGGGTGTTTTCAACAAGAGCACAAGGATTTTCAAGAATGTTAGCACAAGAAAGATTAGGAATTTTACCACATGTTGGCTCTTCATCTTCCCACACTACTTCGATGTCCTCATCTTCACTCTCCATCTCTACCTCCTTTTTATCTTCCAATTCGAAGATTAGAACTTCTTCAGGCACCAGGGCATAACAATCCTCTACTTCTTCAAAATTAAACTTTCCTCTTCCTTAGTATTTTCTTTTTCAACCTCTTGTACATTCCTTGGATGGGCTTCCAAAGTGGGGATGTCATCTATGATGGTGGAGTTGGCTCGGGACTCATTAATCTTCATGAGTTCCTCCATCATGGATAACCTATTCGTTTCGACATCTTCTAATGGAAGTCCTTCCTCCTGGAGGGTAGCGAGATAGTCTTTTAGTTCGCCCTTAATTTCGGCTTTTAGTTTAGCCGTATCCTCCTTGGCCATCTTCGCAAATGCTTCTATTTTTGCTTTTAGAATTTCAATTTCGTTCGAGGCTGGTGGGATATAATCACAAGGATTTGTATGGGTATTATATGAGAAAGAGGATGGTGTTTCAAAGGAATAGGTAGTATTGTTTTCTAGATGAATTTGTGATGGAGGTGGGTAATAGGTGTTTAGGTGCGAATTGGGGAATGAATTTGACTCGGGAGTATAGCTTGGGTCGAGTTGTTTCATCATTTACACAAGCTTACTCTCTATGTTTTGAGATATTTCCTTAGGGCGTGAAAATTGGGTGATTGTGAAGGGTAATTTTCTTGGAAAGGTGGAGGTGGTGTTTCATATGGATGTGGGTGATGATTGGGTATATGAAATGGATAAGGATATGGAGGTGGTAAGTAGTGGTGTGGAAATGGGTAAGGGTTTGGAGGTGGGTAATGGTATGTTGGTGGAGGGTAGGGGTGGGAATAGGCCAGGCCCCTTCATAGGGGCCTACGGCCTGGCCTACTTAAGGCCTAGCTTGGCCTAGCCTATTTAATAAAAAGGCCAGGCCTAGGCTTAATTAGAAGCCTATTTAGTTAAATAGGCCTAGGCCTATATTTAAAAGCCTAGCCTACAAGCCCGCAGGCCTAGCCTATTTATATATATATATATTATAATATTTATATTTAATATTTAATTATTATATATTACATTTTATATCTAATATATATATATATACACACACATTTTAATATTTATATAAATGTATAATATTTATATACATTTTAATATATTTTTTACAGGTATACTTTAAAAGGCTTTAAAATGTAGGCCTTAAATAGGTTCAAAGCCTATTTAAATAGGCTCAAAGCCTATTTAGGATCTATTTTGAAGCCTTTTTAAAGGCATATATGTTAAATAGGCATTTAAAAAGGCTTCAGACCAGGCCAGGCCAACTGTAGGCTCAGGCTTGAGTCTTAAAAAAAGCCTACATACAGGCTTAGGCCCAGGCCCAGGCTTTAGATTTTCATAGCAGGCCCAGGCCTAATTTTCTAAAGCCCGGCTCGGCCTAGCCTATTTCCACCCCTAGTGGAGGGTAAGCATATGTAGAATGGGGGTAATAGGGATATGGTTGGGGTTGAGGATTTGTATAGGATTGTCCTCCATTGTGTGGGTAACCATGGGGATGCATATAAGCACACATTGGCAAGCTTCAATTGATTTGATAGAGAAAAATTTCTGCACAGAGCTTAGCCAACAACAAATATTTGCAACTAAAAGTAGTTGCGAGTGAGCACAAGATATACAAGGCAATTTAAGCTCACTTCTCAAACAAGTAACAAAAATAAGAAAACAAAATAAACAAAAAGAAAACAATTCAAGAACTCATACAAATCTACTTCAAAAATGTCAACACAATTCAAGAACAATTTGTCATCCCCAGCAACGGCACCATTTTGATGTTGTGTGTATAGTGGGAGTGAAGGTGAAGGGTGGAAGTGATAAAACGAAGAGTCAAGACTCCCCGAGTGTCGTGTCTCTCAAGGATGGCGAATGGGAACCGAATATGTGTGGCATTTAGGAAGTTGAAAGGTAAGAGTTACAAGAATCAAAGGTAGAGGTTTTGTTCATGGGTGGTTTGAAAGGTAAAAAGGGATAGAAAATACAAAAGGTAAAAGGAAAGGGGTGCATGCCAAAGTTAAGCCAAAGGATCGATTATCGTAGGTAGCTTGGAATTGGGTTTCCGGATTGATCTAGGGAGTCACGGTATTGGTACCGAGTGGCGTCACACTCAGACTCTCAATCCTCATTCGGTTGAGGCATTTTATCGAACACCTTGCCTACCACTCCTCTCGGATCTCATCCTTTCGGATTAAGAGCGGAGATATAGATGAGTTGGGCTCGTGAGAGGCCGCTATCGCGCACTCTCTCACTTCCACTCGGTTCACTAACTATCCCAGCCGGAAATAGAACCAAAGATTGAACAACATCATCCATACAAACATCAATCATACTCCCACAAATCTCAAGATCATAAGATAAATTCTAAGCATCAATCCATCCCATAGATTAACAAGGGCACACACACCCAAACTAATCAACTCTAACATGATGAACATTCAAACAACAAAGCAAAATACTCAATGTAATAAATCTAAAGAAGCAATCTAAATGGAAAGAGTATGTTACCAAAGGAATGGTGAATTTGACATCTTCAATCCATCTTCATTAATCTAAAAGATCTATTCTAATCTAAGGGAAAAGAGTGTGTTTTTCCTCCCCAAAGGGGAAGGAATGGAAAGAGAAATCAAATCTAAAGTTATTGGGGGCTGCTGGGAACTTATCTAAAAGACCTATAAAAGGCATATATATAGCCCCCAAAATCTCGCCCTAATTATTTCAGCGTTATGTCGTGTCCACGCGGCTCACACGCGTGTGAGCGTGCGTGGGAGCAATCCAGTAAGCAACCACGCGTGTGAGCGTGCGTGGTGCGCTACTGCTGTCTTCTTCTATGTTGTAGCTCTCGACGATACGGTTCCATAGCCACCTGTCTCGCCTCTTTCGGACATTCTAGCTCCGGTTACGTCCGTTTTACTAAAGTGTCGCCGGAATGCCCTACGAAGTGCAAGATTTGTGCAGATTATATCGAAACACACAAGATTAGTCCCTAGACCTATATGCAATGAAATTACCCTATCTTAGCATGTTTCTAGGCCTAATGGACATCTATTACAGCATATTTCACACCTAAATGACCCCTAAAATATGACTACTTTTGGCACTTATCACTCGCCCAGGATAAGATCAACACTTGCCGAAACCAAACTAAACGATTTATGCTAATGAAAATGAAAAGCTTGTGAAAGTAACAAGAGGAAAAATGCTCGTGAAAGTAACGAGAGGAAAACGCAATAGTAGAGAAAATAAAAGGTGGGTAAAGTCAAAGTAGGGTTGGGAGTTCAAGACTACCAACAAAACCCCAATACCTACCTACTATTAATTTATTCAAAGGGAGAAAAAACGGAAGAAGAAGATCTTTGGCGGTGGTCGGAGGCGGACGGAGCTGCGACGGTGGTCGGGGCGGAAGAAGAGCGAGAGCAAACGTAGAAGGTGACCAAAACCGCCGGCTCAAAGCTCCATTAGAGCTCCGGCCGGAGGCCGGCAGTGGAAGCCGAAGTTGAGCAGCAGGGAAAGGCGTTTGGTTTTAGGGAGAAAAGGGAGGCAGCATTAGATGTAATACGTTTTTTAAAACACCAAATGTAATAGTTTTAAATCAAAATTTAACATTTAGTTATTGTTTATATTTTTAAAATGAGACTATACGAGCTGGATCCATTGACTATTGCGATTTACATGTAAAAGTCTCTGGCATGTTTAATTTTTTACTCAATTTAATCCCTAAACAACTAAAACCTTACCTAAAATTGTCGTCTTCTGTTTCATTTTCCGTTAATTCTCCATCCAAGCCAGGGGTGTACTTGTCCTTTCAAGTCCAAA
>CM008341.1:26187669-26203781 GCA_002525835.2 Ipomoea batatas | reverse complement strand
ATACTCTCCACATTTAAAATCCCACATAGGAAGATGCTTTCCCATCTCTCAAAGATAAGACAAACATAAATCTAAATACTCATTATATTATCACTGTACTAATAAATAATGGAACTCATTTCACTTCCTTCTTTACGTTAGAAGAAATCACATAGCAGCTCCAAAAAATTATTTCATTTTGTTCATTCTATCGGTGTGCTAGCAAAAATTATATTTGGCCACGATATGTGACCAAGTGTTCACCTATTGACCATTAGGCCATGGGATCAAGCATTTGGAACAACCCCTCTAAAAATAGGGGTAAGGCTGCATACATCATTCTTCTCCATACCCCTTGTGATGAGAGCCTCACAGGCTCACATCCTAGTTCTGATCTTTCCATTGGTGTGATAAGCTATTTCAAATATGAAGAATTAGCATCATGCAAGAGAAACTATGGCGTCCTTTGCATTTAGATGTGTACAATTAAAAATTTTAAGCTTTCACTAATTTGTCAAATAATATAACAGGGATTATATGCCAATATCATCATTCTTTTCTATACCCCATCTGTTTGTCAAAACATTCCTGCTTACAACCTTTTTTAGGTACAAGGGGAATTGAACACAAGACTTCTTCTAAAATTACAAGGTGTACCATAAACTATAAGGTGCTTGGCCTACTTACTATTTTTAGATGTACCATAAAATTATCATATACTATATGGAGTACTAGAATACTATTCCATTTTAAATTGTAAATAAAGTTGCTAAGTTAGACTTAAAAAAGAAAACTACATTTATGAAGGATAAGCCTGAAAATAATCGAATAAATTAAATTCCAAGCAGAACATTAAATACTATTTCCTTTTGTTTTTTTGAGCACTATTGACTCTGTTACAATGTAGCCTTTCTCAACCTACTGAAGCACAAAGAGTCAATAGTTGCCTCCACTGAGGCTCGAACCCACTCCCATCATCCATGTGGGAGTGTAAACCGGGACACCGGATGCCACTAGACCACAAGGTCTTTGGCATTAAATACTATTTCCTAAATCCCTGAGTTTTCCCTTTTGACCATTTTTTGTGGACGGAATATATAGCAGGGAATTATAATCACTGGCATAATAAGTAGCTTATCATTTTATAGTATGGATATGGAGTATGCTAAGTAGTTCCAGTTAGAGGAAACAGGATTAAGTATTTTCTTATGAGTTGCAATTGTAAAAAAAATTGAACACAGCAGAGAGCTTAAATTCACACTGCAATACTGTAATATAGTAGGAATATATCTGATGTATAAACTATAAAGTCAAACCTTCCTAGAAGTTACTTCTTGGTCTTCTCCCAAATTGTTACCCATTACTTTCCACTGCATCTGCAATAAAGCCCTTTGCTTCTCCTCCTGGAATTGAAATATAAAATGAACATAGTAATGAAAGTACAACTAATATTAACAGCAAGTAATTCAGAGGAGATACTTTAGATTTCTGAATATCCAATTCCTCCTGCAGTCTTCTACACTCATCCTCATGCTTACACTTCAAAGCGCTTAACTGACCATCATGTTCATTCCTAAGTGATATTATTTTCTGTAAAAGCGACGCAGATCACATACCACCAATAGAACAAGATGTGAAATATCAAATATTAAGCATGGACACAGAAATAGTCATAAGGCAAGCACTTCTCTCAATTCATTTTCGGCCTGAAGTTGGATGCGCTTTATCTCATCTTTGTGACAGGATAAAAGATTCATTTCACTCTTGTCATGTTCTTGTTGAATGCGACTAACCTGCTAAGTTATTCAGGCATAAACTGAGACAATCCAATGTTGTTTACTACAAGTTTTTTATATGGAAAATAATCAAGTCTTTCAAATTGTGTTTCACTACATACAAGAACAGCATGTTCTTCTCGTACACGCAACAAGTACTGCCTAGATTCTTCTTTGCATTCCACAAGCTGCTGCTCACATTTCTTTTTCATCTCTCCAACAAGTTTGTCAGCCTGAACATGAAACTTGTGAAAAACACACTTACATAGAATAATTATTAAAAAACTAATAAAGAACAATCAGCAAACCTTTTCCTTCTCAAGGTTGATACTCTCCACCTTCTCCATCTCATACTTTTGCCGTATTTCATTAATGGCCTGATCAAAAAGCCTGACAGGGTCAGTTGCAAAAATGTAAAGTTTATACAACATATAAATGAATTAATTACTTATAGAAGTTGACCTGATCATTTTTTTGAGATATATCCTTTAAATGCCTTGAAAGCTCTAGTTGCTTACTTTCTAACATCAGTTCATACTGCTTCTTAGCTTCTGTAAGTCTGCTTTCGGTGTCAATCAAAGATTCTTGAATCTGGGATCAATTATAAGGTGTTAAATACATTCAACTGGTTATACTTTTAATAGATAATAATAAGATGAATGTGTTAGAACACCTCAGCCTTTTGATCTCCCAACTCTTTCTCCCTGTTCTTAAGTTCCAAAAGATGTCGATCTTTCTCCTCCAGTGCATTTGTGATCTGACTGATTTGGTTGTCCAGTGATCCCAGACGTTCTTCATATTTCTCAATTTCCTTCTGCAAATGATTAATTTCGTCATCTTTTTTCATTAGATCCAACTGTTGCTTGTCTGTGAAATCCTTGTTCTCAATTTCTAATTGAGCAAGCTTTGATAGCACCTCTTGCTGCATGGTTAAATTCATTACATCAAATGAAGCCAAATAGCAGCACATAAGAATCCAAAATTGTGGAAGAGTTTTACCATGTTCTTATCAGATAGTTTTGAATTTTCTGATAAAGTTTCAATATCCCCCCGCAAGTTAGTAACCAGCACTTCCAATTTCATTTTCTTAGAGCAAAGGCTTTCTATTTCATATTCTAAATTCCTAATTTTCTCTTCTGTTAAATGACATTCTTCTGCATGCTGCACCATTGCACATTCTTGATCTTTCTGAAGTGCTATGACCTTATTGTTTAAGTCCTGATTAGACAATTGTAGAGAATCTCTCTCTGAAACAATACATGTATACTGATTGTGGAGCTGGTCAAATTTGTTTCCAGCATGTTGACCAGCAAGTTCTTTCTCTTCATGGACCATCTTAAACCAATTGTCAAATAAAGCATTAAGATGAATGACCTTCTCTGAAAAGGTTCGACTTTGATTATCCAATTCAGTGAGTTTCATAGCCAGAAAATTGACAAAATCATGAAGGTTCTTTACTTCCTGAAGTGCCATTTCTAATCTGTCAGCAACATCTTTGTTGCTAGATATAAGTTCACACTTCTCTTTCTCTAAATTCTGTGAGATGTTGCTCAAATTTCTCAATTCATCTCCTTTCTGTCTTGATTCAAGATTCAACTCTTCCAATTTAGACTTCAAAGTCTCCATTTCCAATCCATCAGATTTCGCAGTTGCTTCAAGTTTCTGGATTGTAGCATCTAATCAAGGAAAGAACATAAATAAAGTTTATCATTTGAAGCTCAAAAAGTACTTTTCAAACATCAGACGAACTGAAATAGTAATATCAATTTGGCACTAGGCATTGGTGACATGAACCGATGTGAACAACCTAACAATAATGTGAGGTATTAACTTCTGGAGAACAATTGCAATACTTTATCATTGCATCCTTATGAAACAAAGAAAAATACTCTATTAAGATTAGATGATAATGTATTGTCAGAAACAAAGATATTTAACTTTAGATAACCATGCATTGTGCAGTTTCTGATTGAACTGCCCAATAAAACTCCTATTCTGAAAATAGGTAGCACCATGCAATTCCTATAAACAAACAATTGCTTGTAGGGATTGTGCATGTGTAGAAAGAATTGACCAGAGGTTGTGTACACACCTCCAGAAACATCTTGCAACCTACCAGCCTCACCACCCCCTCCCCCTCCCCAAAATAAATAAATAAATAAATTCAATGGGTTCACACACAAGAAGCTTTCTGAAGTCAACTCCTAGCAATAAAGCTGTTGTGCCAGATTTCAAGCCCGAGTTACAACAAATAACTAGTATTCACAGGGAGGCTATCTACTTACTGTTTGGAGCAACCATACATGGAAACATTCAGATGAGATCATTTATAACTCCTGAATGTAAATATGTAGGTCATAGGAAGGCACTATTCTCAACAAAATTATGATAAGTAGAAAACGTGTTACCTGGTTCTTTCAGAAAACAGCTAATGCTAGAATTGATACAGAGGTAGAGGTAGATAGCCTTAACAACATAGAGAAAATATTGGAGATAAAATGTATTTGCTTTTGTGATCAGAAGCCAGGTGCTATAAAAAAAAAAAAAAAATAAAAAAATAAATAAAAATAAAAATAAAAAGCCTGAAGCCTAGTCCAGAACATGTTTAAATGTTGTCCAGAACATTTACTAGGTTGATAAGAAACAAATAAATTGAAACCTAGTCTTGAGTATATTTGGCGTGTGTTATCATCAAGGAAATATAAATAAACTGTATCTAAAATCTGAATCAATCCAGAAATGAAGGTTGAGATAGTAAAGAGAAGAAAGAAGATCTCAGAGTGTCACAACTTAATTTAAATGAGCTCAGCCTCATACAAAGTAGTACAATTTAAATGTATTGAATCATGTATACTACTTCCATCGATTAACTCAATTTATTTAACTTGCACTGCACGTATAGATGAAACTAAGAGTGCCATAATATTCATCTTTATAGAAAATTAAAGAAAACAAGAAAAACATCACCTCTCCATGAATTGAAATCTGTTATAGAGCATGGTTCTCTTTTTCTCAGACTGAGGACACATCAATGTCAGAGCAACTTTCGTTGTTGTTCAATGCACATTATTCATCAATAATTATCTGAAATTGACGCTACAAGGTGGTTTTTTTCACAAAGCAGAAAAGATACCAACATGACTTATCTCTCTATTTCCTAGTCCACAAAGTAACTCCAACTCCTATACTCCTTTATGCATAATATTCTTTAAGGCACTAAAACTCCCAACAGCTAAGCTGCAATTTAAAAAGTGAGTTCCAAATTTCCTATGAATAGCTTACTGCATAGACATTATACCTTTTTCGGCAATTATACTGGTGGCTTTATTTTGTTCATCCCTGAAATATTCCTCCATTTTCTCCTTCTCAACACCAAGTTCCTTCAGCTCCTTCCCACCTTAATAAAAATTTAGAAACATGTCATCAAACTAAACATACTACATATTTAAAGAATAGATATATGTAAAAGCAAGTTGCCTGGTTAGGGACAGAAAGGCTAGCAAAGAAATGGAGATCTTACAATTTCTGATAGTCTCTTCTAAAGATTCCACCCTTAGTGACAGGGCCTTCATTTGGTCATGCAAATTATCAAGAGCAACTGATGATGCAGATAGTTTATCTTCAAAAAATGCTTTATTTTTCTCCGCTACAGAGCAAGTTGTGAATTTAGTATCAATTCTCGAAGCGGTACCATTTCAAAGAGAGTTCATAGCATCAAGTTACTTACCTTCTTGAACTTGACCAGCTAAGTGTTGCAAAGTCTCAGTGAGTTGATCACACAAGGTCTTTGTTGAAGAGAATTTAGAATCCAGTCCATTCCAAAGTTTCTCATCTTCTTTTTGCTTCACTTTTAATTTGGCATTTTCATTATAGGCATTTTGTAATTTTTCTTCCAGAACACCGATGTCTTCTGTCAATTTCTTCAGCTTAGAGTACTGTATTCATTCACGATCAGAAAATTCAATTCCAATGATGATAATAACCATAAGAAATTGACTACTCCATCAATAGCCTAATAGAAACAAGATTGTAAAAGCCAGTATCATAGGCCATTCAAGATAGAGAGGTTCTTTACAGCTAATTGAAGATCAGTTTTTGCAGAAGCTTGTTCCTTCACCAACTTCTCTGGTACAAATAATAACAGTAATTTGTCAACAACAACAACAAAAGACACTTTTCCTTAGAAATTCAAAGAAAAATACCAGAAAACTAAACAAGTTACCCGCTGTTAGCTTCAAATTCACGAAGCTTCCCGCAGAAACTGAGTCGGAAGAGACGCGCGCAGGAATTGAAAAACTCTGTGCAACTCCGGAACGGGAAGCAGTTAGCGATTTAACTCGATCCAGGCTACTCAGGCCGGATAGTCCTACGAGCTTACTCATTTCGAAATCAAAGCTAACACTTCATCGAAACCCTAGATATACGACCTCACGTTGCTCAGGCCTGAGCTTTTCTGAACTAAATGTAAACACTAGAGGTCGGAAATCCTTAAATCGAAACAAATGATGAGCAGAACTCTATGAAAATTTAGTTTTCTCGAAGATCGGAGATGAGAGATCGGACACGAATACCGTAGAAATGCGAGTTGGGTAGAGATTTCTTAATAGCTCTCCGATGATACAGTTGAGTTTAAGCGCTTGAAATAAATTAGGCGCCAACGGTGTTTATATACGGTTGCCGACTTGGGGCTGTTGGGATTTTGGCGCGGACTCTTACTAAAGTGGACTTTCATTTTCTTCCCCTCCCCCAATAGGCAATAGCCGTTGAGGGAAAATAACTGAAATGATCCAAAACGTGGAAGAAGAGACTAAAATATAGTAATTTGTAACACTTTTTAAAGTTGTACGTAAAAAAATTCATTTGGGACTTGAGTTTTTTGTAAATGAGTTATGAATGTTTTTCTTTTTACTAAAATATTAGAAATTGCGATGATTGAGAAACGTTTCTTGTATTTTAGCGAAAAAAAAGTGTACAATTTTGAAATTCTAGTACGAATTTTTCCTTATATTGTACAACTTTGAAAAGTGTCTATTTTGGTCTCTTCTCCATTTTGGATCATTTCTGTCTAAAATCCAGTTGAATCCCCAACTCAGTAGCTTAACAGATAAGGTCAATATCGATATACATAAAAGATCGGTCCATTTTAAGGATAATCTCCACACTGCAACTGTCAAATTTTGAACTATGCCTCTTCCCACATGATGTAGCAAATACGGACCGTAGGAACTACAGATTACAAATTAAGGTTGGCCCAGGATGATGTCATGAACCAAGACAACTCGTTAGTTCAAATGTTTGGGCCCGAGCAACGTGACAATAGGTTAGAGGTCTCTGAGCTCCTCTTTAACTTCTAGAAACAGCCAAATGATTCCCTACTCAGCATTAAATGCGGTATTTATAGTCGTGGCTATGAGACAAATTCATGCCCTTCAACATGCTAGGCACGTGGAATGCATTCATAGATCCTGGTCGGGGCGGAAGGAGAGTTGTACACGTGCGGCCAGATGTTCCCAAAAACACGAAACACGAAATGTAGTCGTTGGAGCCAAGTCAAGAGGCTGGTCCGAGCTGTATAGCTCGGGACAGACCAAGGAGATGCTGAATCTGTTTGGAAACCAATTGCATTGGCTCGGTGCTTTGGGATGGTCGGGAAGAGGTCTAACCCGGGTTAGCAACGGTCGATTCGAACCCGTCTCGTGCTATAGTCTTGATACCGACCACTGTACGTATGCCCTCAAATATTGTTTATTAAACTAGTGAGTTAAATCCGTGTGATTTGGACTTTCATTTTCTGAACTAACGTGATTACTTCGTGAAAAATACTTAATTAAAATTTTAATTTAAATTGTATGAAATATAAATTATTTGTAATATTGATTTTATTGTTTATTTAATGAAAAAATAAAGATATGCAATAGTACTGTTGGTGGAAAAAATGTAGAAAAAATATATGGAGAGAATATAAGTATTATATTGCTCAGAATTGATTGTCTATGGAGAGTCTATTTATACATAATTTGGCCCTCCAAGGAATATTGGGAGTCTCTATTACTTTATATAACTAATAAGCTTGTTAATAGTCAATGGCCTTGTGATCTAGTGACATCTGGTTGCACTCCCATGTGGAAGGGGGCGGGTTCGAGCCCCAATAATGATTGTTTTGTATTACCCATCAAGTAATATTGGAATTCATTTTCTTCAAATTTGAAAATTTTATTATTAAGATCCATCAATCTATACCATTCATTATTTAGATCCAATGAACCAAAATTGTCCTCATCATCCTCCATAATATATGTATCCTCATTTGAATAGATTTCTTGTTTAAATATTATGTGTTTGTTATTAACATATTATATATCTACAGTTAATATTTTGTGTCTCTAATTATCATTTTATGTGTATGTAATAAACATGTTATGTGCATTCAATTTATTATCGGGACCTAAACGATTAATTGTAGATACAAAATAGAACAAGTGCAAGATAAACCCTACAAAATATAACAAGTGCAAGATAAACCCTAATCCATGATATTATTAAGCCTGACTTTGGTTTTCCTGTTCGGCTTTTATCTCACTTTTTGAGGCTTGATTTGGATAAATGATTTGGCGTGGTGGCCATTTCATTGTTATTTCTTTTCTTCAACTCATAATAATATGACAGCTTCAAAAAAAAAAAAAAAAAACTCTCAATGCTGCATATGCCCCTCCAAAACTTGTCAACATATCTGTACTAGTGTATAAAGAGATCAGATGTGTTATCCCTTATTTTAAAAAAAAAAAAAAAAAAAACAGCAGCAACAACAACAGCATTGCGAGGACCATAATGAAAAATTCAGGCTTCCAAATAAGAAATGCTTGGAAAGAGGATGCCAGATTGCCAGTAAAATATCATCATCATCCAGGAACAACGCAGCCAGAGCCATGTTATACAAACAAACATGATGAATCTAGCAAAGCTTAAAATTAACTTAATGCACAGTCTGTATATATTTACGAGTTACAGTAAAAACTACAGATTTAACAGATGGCATAACTATTCCCAACAACAATGTTGGTTCTGAATTCTGATTAAGATATCATGGGCAGAGAGGAATGTTCTATTCATATCTTAACCTAGGTTGGAAATTACTTATGTGATGAACTACACTTCAATCACAAAAATAATCTTTGACTATGATGAAGCAAGGAACGTTCGAAATAACAGTCAATACAAACAATGTCATTTTTTATTGTCACAAAAACAATCTTTGACTATGATGAGCTTACTGTAACACATGTTGTCAGCTGAACATAAAGATTGGTGAAAGACTCTCATTAAGATTTTCTATTTTTTTTAAAAAAGGCTACCAAACAAAGTAAAAATCAGCAAACCTTGGATGATACCTCCCCAGCTTCTCCATATCACCCTTGTGACATATTTCTTCTATGGCCTAATCAAAATCCTAGCAGGGTGGGGTAACCCCAGCCAAGATGGCTAAGGATACAAACTAGTAACCACAAAGTCACGAGTTCGAATCCCAACCCTCTTGGTTTGAACCGGTCAACTATGAATAACCTAGGTTGGTTTATCTCCTTGTGGTCATTTGTCGGCGGCTAGGGTCACAAAACGGGATTTACCTAGTGCACATCCTCAGGTAGTGGCATTTCCCTCGTCAACCAAAAAATAAATAAAAATCCTAGCAGGGCCAATTACAGAAACAATGGTTATACAAGTTTACCTGACCAAATTCCTAAGATATATCTTCTATATACCTTGAAGCTCTCATCACTTGCTTTCTAATACCGGTCATACTGCTTAAGCTTCTGTAGTTTACTTTCGGCACCAATCAAGATTCATGAATCTGTGACCAAACACAAAGTATGCTTTAAATACATTCAACTGGTTATAATTAAATACAATGTTCAAAATACTAAGACGAATTAGCTGGAAAACCTCAACATTGAGCTTCCAACTCTTTCGCTCTGTTCGAGTGACTATCAAAACAAGTTGATCACTTTCCATGAATACAGTAGTGATATTCCTGACTTGGTTGTCCAGTGATTTTACACATTTGTCATACTCAATCTCCTTCCACTTTCCACCTTCCACAGAATATTAATTCTATCTCCTTTTGATCGTTTCATCTAATTGTAGATTGTCTCTGCAATCTTTGTTCTCCGGTTCAAATTGAAAAAGTTTGGACAAAACCTATTTTCCCTTGCTGCATTATTAACTGTATGAAATCTCAAGTGTAGCCAAACAGCATTGCATCAAACTCCCAAAATGTGGAAGAGTTTCACCATTTATTATCAGAAAGTTTTGAATTTTCTCATAAAGTTCCAATATCCTGCAACTTGCTATGCAATTCCAGTTCCATCATCTTCAGAGAACAAACATTTTCTATTTCAAATTACAATTTTGGAATTCTCTAATTTGCTAGTTTGAACTTTTTACAATCCAGAATTCTAGAGATTCGTTCTCTTTGTCAGTCAAATGCATCTAAATCTGATTGAAGTCTGATACAAAAACTAATGCTTAATCTCAATTAAGTATAGAAAGCAAACGGATTTCTGCTGAATACTGCATTTTCATAATAAGATTCCAAAATGTTTCATGTTACAGAAATCAAGCCACAACACGTAAAGCACCTTTAAACCCTAACTCACACCTCTTAAAAAAAAAAAAAATCAGACCTCGTCTTCGTGAAGAAGCATATTGGGAATCCCCTTATTGACGGGAAACTTGCGGCCAGTCTCGGGGCAAACCAGCGCTCCCTCTTCGAGGTGAATCTCCAAGAGTGCATGGTGTAGCTTCTGGAGGAAGTCTGGGGAGTCGAGCATGGAGGCGGCGGCCTCGGCATCTTCCGGGAGGTCCGCATAGCCTAGGGTTCTGGAAGCTCCGACTAGCGCCTTCCACTCGATCTTGGGGAACAGATTCTTGATGAAATCCGGGTTGAAATCCACCGTCTTCTCCATAGACTTCTCCACCTCGATCAGGAGAGGGAAGCCGTTGGTAACTCCTTTTATGTTGGAGGACAGCATGTTGTGAGTCAAGAGCTTCATTGTCGTCGATTCGCAGAATCGCTGCCGGCTGCGGAGGATGAAAGCTGCGCAATGGAGCTCGGCGGAGCGGATTTGGAGGGTTTATAGACTAGACCAGAATATAGAGGGTTAAGGAATATGGATTTTCGCCCAAAATTCTTTTCGTGAAAATTGTAATTGGACTTTGGAGCGGATTTGGACTTTGGAGGGTTTATAGACTATAATTAGAGGGTTAAGGAATATGGATTTTCGCCGAAAATTCTTTTCTGCTAACTATTTCGTGAAATATGGATTTTCAACTTTTTTTTTTGTCTATTAACTAACCTAGTTATCTTTTTTTCTTTTTTTTTTTTAAAAAAAAACTAACCTAGTTATAAATTATACTCCTTAATACACGGATATATAAAATTTTAAATAAGAAAATAATTTAATATAATTTTAAATATAAAAGTTTTTTTTTAAAGCAATATAAAAGTTAATTAATATAAAACAAAGATAATATTTTCAATAGGGAAAAGGGTCAAATACACCCTCGAATTTTTGCTAAGAAGTCAGTTAGGCCCTTGAACTTTTGAAAGTTGCAATTAAATCCACAAACATGTTATTTTGGAGCAATTAAACCCACTAATCTGTTGGTGACCTGTAATTGCAGGTCAATTAGGTTTTCAAAGGCCCTACGGCAAACCTCAAACTAAACTCCAACGAATCTTAGGTAAGTTAGGTCAAAATTAACGGTCGCCGCCGATCGCGCTCTGCTGGAGAAGGCCTTCTCCGGTAGATGGACATTGTGATTAGTTTGGTCGCAATCTCCAGTCGACGGAGAAGCCATCTCCGTCAACTGGAGATGGCGACAAGTTGGTTGCCATCTCCATCGACTGGAGATGGAGTTGGTCGCCACCTCCAGTCGACGGAGATGGCTTCTCCGTCGACCAAACTGGTCGTAATCTCCATCGACCAGAGAAGGCGACCAGGTCGCCTTTTCCGGCAGAACGTGACCGGCGGCGATTGTAACAATCGTCCGTGGCTGATTTTGACATAACTTGCCTAAGGTTCGTCGAAGGTTTGCCGTAGGGTCGCTGAAAACCTAATTGACCTGCAATTACAGGTCAACGTGTTTAATTGCTCCAAAATAAAATGTTTGTGAATTTAATTGGAAGTTTCAAAAGTTTAAGGGCATAATTGACTTTTTAGCAAAAGTTTGAGGGTGTATTGTACCCTTTTTCCCTTTTCAATATAATTAAAATGATTAGTTTTAATTAACTTGTGATATAAGTCAAGATGAGTATTGTTGTAGATAGTTATAATCAAAAATAAAAATTATATCTTAAAAAATTTCATATTAAAATGAATTAATGTGATATTGATGAGTCGATAAACTTAACTTATTTTTTCTTAAAAGTGAAATGATTATAATAGGCGATGTTATCGAAGATTAATTAAATAGTTATGCAATAAAGTTATAGTATACAAATTCCTAGGTTTTCATTGTGTATATTATTGAGATTTCAATTGTCACTATATGTAAATTTCGGCGGAGCGGACCGGATTTGGAGGGTTTATAGATTATAGATGGTTACGGAATATGGATTTTCGCCCAAAATTCTTTTCTGCTAATTGTTTCATGAAAATTGTAATTTTCAACTTTTTTTTGTCTATTAACTACCTTAGTTATAATACATGCATTACACGATTAAAATTAATGTCCAATATAAAAGTTCAAATAAGTAAAAAATTAAATATAATTTTTAATTATGAAAGTTAATTAATATAAAATAAAAATAATTATTTTCAATATAATCAAAATGACTATTTATAACTTGTGATATACTGTAACTCTGCAAGTAGTAGTAAAGATGAGTTTTATTGTAGATAGTTATTGATAACACCTAGTGTTCCTCCTACAATTAAATATTAGAATAATATTCAAAATATCTTCCAGTATCTTCGATTTATAAATTTATGCGATATACCGATGATGTGTTTTTCATAGATCACTTGGTATTGAGGCCCTATGTGAGAATAATAAAGTGCGCTTTATACAAATTATAAGTGGGTGTGTTTAAGGAATATCAGACATGTTATATAAATATTCAACCCACGTAAGCTCCAGAAGAGTCGCAAGATTATGGTATAAAATGTTATTAACTTCTAGTGACAATCCTGGAGATTGTACCATATCTCTTCGATCTCTACACTCCTTTTGAAACAATTATTTTACTTTAAGTTATTTTCAAAAAAAAAAATTATTTTACTTTAAGCCATGTAGAACTTGAAGATTGTTATCTTCATGGGGAGATGGGAAATACATTTACTTAAATCAATCCTGAAGATTGGGTCTTAAAAAGACTAACAGTTGTACTATTTTGCAACATATAAATACATGCATACCATGTATTCTTTTCCTCACTAGATTTTTTCCCACATGATTTTTCTAGTGTGATTTTTAACAATACATGAGTACGATATAGTAATTTCAATGGGGAAAAGTTGCAAATAAATACTTAAATAGACAAACCCCAAAATTCCGAGGATTATGCTCTAAAGGTCGGGATTATGCCTTGAAGGCCATGGTTGTCCTCTTTTTCCCTTAACTAAGTTTTTTCCCACAGAGTTTTCTTAAGCTAAGGTTTTTAATGAGGCAACCAATACAATATATGATTTTACAAATATCATGTACTTTTTTCTTCAACTAGGTTTTTCCCACATGATTTTCCTAGTGAAGTTTTTAACGAGGCATGAATGTATTCAAATATACTATTCATATACGTTGTACTCTTTTCTTGTTCAGCTTTTCTCTACAGGGTTTTCCTAACGAGTTTTTAATGTGGCAAGATTGTGGACAAGTAATGTCCAAGGGGGAGTATTATAAATATATCATTATGTGGACATTATTATGTAAAGGTAGTATTTATGTCTCCATTATGTATTCTGTTAGGATTTAATTATATATACTCACATGTATTATGTACTATGGTTAGATGATGAAGAATGGAAAGTCCCTTATCATTTTCTCTCTACATTGTTTTCTCTTCCTTTACTTTATATGATATTCATTACAAATAACAATCCGTTTCTTCGGAGATGGCTACAAGCTTTGACTATGCATTGCAACAGTAATTGAATAAGGTTTATATTGGTAGGATTTATTTACCTTGATTTTAAAGATTTTATTCATAGTTGACATGAATTTTCCCAAGTCAAAAATTTCACGAAATACGAAAATTATTTCTCACATTTTAAATTCTTAGAAAAGTTTGAACTTTTCTAGCTATCAAACGCTCTCATAAAGTAGAGAAAAAATTTGTTCATACATAATAGATCAACTTGTAATGAAATGTACATTTTAATTAAAAAAATATAAATTTTGAATAGGAAATTAGTGGTTAAGCTAACTCTTTCGGTGCTCCTCTTAAAAAGTTGTTTAAGGATCAATCTCTCATATAGGTATATTTAATAAATATTGCGTGAAATTGTCCACCTAGAAGTGATTTGAAACATAGGACATGCAACAAGAATAAATCTTCTAAACCATTGCCCTCAACAAACCTAAAGGGCAACTCATCTATTATAATCATCACGTAAAGCCCTCCTAATGGCTTCCTAATTAAACATCTAAGTCCCCAATTCCTCCAAAACCCCCTCAGAACCCTATGTTGCAGAGGTTGATACAACATTGAAAGTGAGCAGTGATTGCCTTGTATCATTGGGATGAGGAATTTTTAAGCAACCAAGCATATGATTTCTTAAAGAGGAAGTACTATACCATGTTTTTTTTACTCACATGCAATGAGTTTTGCACAGTACAAACACTTCCCCTTAATTAATTTTCCCTCATAATCAAGGATTCTCTCAAAGTGATTATAGACTTTGGATCTAGACTCAACCTCTTTCATCTTTTTTTTTTTTGCAAGAACAACAGGAATCCCCTGAGGCTACTAAGGATTTGTCTCAGTGCCCTGGGCTAGCTTGTACTCCATGTTCCTCCTGAGTTGAGGGTTGAGGTCTAGACTCATTGATGTTTTCCATCTATAAAGATGGACATCAGTATTCAGTAAACAAATTACTAAAATTATAAAAAAAAACTCCACATATAATAAAGCATATTAGGGGCAATAACTTACACCATATAGAAATTACTCAAATTAGGACTCATACTCATATAGTAAATCAGAAATCCACATAAAGCAGATAATGGAAAATAACTTCCGCCATTACCTCCATAATCAGAATCCATCAAATATATGGAATTGCCCAAATTTTAGGGCTCATACATTCATATAGTGATAAACAGACAGTCAAACATAGAATATGGAAAACCCCAACAATTAGAGATCACATATGAGATATTCATCATAGAAATTACATTTTTACAGATTTACAAAACACATTAACGATCAAACACATAAACAATATTAAAAACAAAAACAAAGAACTACGATGGTGCGATTTACTTGTCTTCTCCCTATATTTCCTAGAGAAGTAGGGCTTCAAGCAAAGGCTTCCAACACGGGTTCATGGGTATGAATACCTCAAACTCTCCAAGGGTCAGAGTACCTTGCTTCCACCACATGTCCACACTCCATAGCACAACCAGCGTCCGACGTCAAAGAGACTATGAGAAACAGAATAAGCGAATAGTAGAACACTATGTTGGGCGTCGGCAAGGTTGGCCGAGTTCAGCCCCTGCTCGATTCGAGACGTGGCGCTGTGGCTTACCATGGAGGGATGTGGTTAAATGGTTAATGTCCACCTACCTATCACCAATTGGTTTTAAGTAGGATATGGCCACCAGATAGCAAAAGAATTCTGTGGTTAAGCGTGCTTGACTTCCGGCAGTCACGGGATGGGTGACCCCTGGGAAGTAAGCATAGTGCAGCGCTTAGATCCATCATACTAGAACTGTAGAACGTCTATAAGAGACTCAAGAGAGTATACTCAATACTCAGTGTAGAAGAGAGGGAAGGAGAGACCTTAAATAGGGAGAGAACTCAGAGAAGTCGCGACTGAGCTCTAATGAGAAATGGCAATACGTGTGTGTGTGTACACACACATACATACATACATATATATATATATGTATGTATGTATGTATGTGTGTGTGTGGAAGGGTTCAGGTGCGTGTATAGCTTCCCGTGCGGTTGTGCGGTTATACACCGTAAACATTAAAATGGCGCATCTTAAGTACACAAACCACGCACCTTAAGCTAAAAACACAAACCACACACCTAAAGTTTTTAAATGGTTCACCTTTAGTACACAAATTACGCACCTTAAGCACACAAACAAAGCACCTTAAGTACTTAAGTTAAGAACACAAACCACACACCTAGAG
>CM008341.1:26108429-26119129 GCA_002525835.2 Ipomoea batatas | reverse complement strand
ATATATATATATATATATATATATAGTAGGTTACAACCATGTCCTATGCGAGAACATGTGGATAAATCTAAACCACTGATCTAGTAGATTTAATGGTTCAAAATAAACAAAACTTTGTAATATTAATAAAATAGACCCCGTGCGCTCATTTTAAAAATTTGTACTCTTGTAATATTTATGAAAATGATCGAGTTCATTTTTTACTTGATATCCCATCCATAAAATCTTGCAGATCAATGGTTTAGATTTGTTCACTCTCACCTAGTGATTAATTCTCATATGATTAGTTTTCAAAAAAAAAAAAAGATTATATATATATATATGTGTGTATGTGTGTTTTATTGAAACAAAAATATACGACAAAAGTAAACAAGTTAATAACGTTTTTGCTTAAACTACCATAAGCAAGGACGTGAAGCTAGGACATCATGTTAAGTAAGGAGTGTTTTCGAATGCAATCAAAATATGGAGACATCTTCTATCCTTACCAAGTTTTTTTTTTTTTTGAGAATCTATCCTTACCAAGTTTTAGATAGCTTAAAAGCATACACATACAAAATAAAACAATAAAATTAAATAAATCCATAGCTATAAATGGCCATTCAATTCAAAACCCTTTCACCACTGCAACATTCTCGACGAACAAACCAAAAAATTCACAAAAACAATTATCATAACAACATGGCATCCAATTCGAACAACTTCCCAGCGGGCTACAATGACTATGTCATAGTCATTGTGGTTCCAATCGTGGGGTGCGTTTTGTTCGTCATGGCTGTGTTGGCGCTATGCTTCTACATGAAGAAGAGGAACAACAAGAAAAGAAGCGTTCAAGAAATTGACCTTAAACACGTCGATGAACATATGAGAATTCAAGAGGCTATCGTTACGGACAGCCATGGACGGAAAAAGACGGTGGTTTTGTCTGTTAATGGTGATGTTCACGTTGATGAAGACATCATAAGGCGAGAGAAAGAGTTTAATAATGTTGGTACATCTGAGGTTGGTAGCGGTGATCTTGAAGCAGGGCAACATTCTTCTAGAGTGGCGACGTAGCCAAGCTTGAAAAGTCTTGATTTTAATTGGAGTTTGGATTTGGGAGAATAAATTTGTGTAATTAAATTATAATAAATTGAAAACATCGCCTTGGGTAATATATATGATCTCTTGTACCTACTAACTTGCCATGACTTCGTGAATGATTATTTATGAATTGTACGTACCAAAAATCAATTAATATAATATATAAGTATTCTATCACTATCATCATATCACTTTCGATTACTATTTTTTATTGGTTGGATTATATATTGACAAAGATATATAATCACCCAAAAATATAGTAGTCTAAGTACAGAGGAGACTTTACGTACTATGACGGAGAATTCTCCATCGCCGCAACTCAATCCCGAAGAACAAGATCAACTGGATCGTAGTAAGAAGAAGACGAAAACATCCACTGAATCGCCCATGGGAGAAGCCACGTCGACCATGGAGGAGATGCCGAGGGCAGGAGAAACACCGGAGAAACACACAGGCGCTCTTTCTTTCAAACAGATAGTGGCAAATGAGTCCCTTCAGAATACACAGGTATCAGTGGAGGATTTAGATATGGTTTTAGATGATGAAGAAGAAGCGGATGATGATGTGGACAAAAGCTGCCCGATCATCCGACTGACGAGGGAGGAAAAGATTAGGTTAAGGAGCAAATGGAAGCAGACCTTAATCGTTAAAGTAATGGGAAGGAATGTAGGTTACGGGTACCTTCTGAGAAGGCTCACGTCGCTATGGAAGCCTAAAGCGCGGATGGAACTGGTAACAGTGGATAATGGATACTTCTTGGTGAAGTTTGCGTCGGTTGATGATTATGAATATGCAAAATATGGAGGACCATGGATGGTGTTAGATCACTATCTAATAGTGAAGGAATGGGTACCGAACTTCGATCCTTTTACGGAGAAAACTGAGTCCATGATTGTTTGGATACGTTTCCCGTGTCTCCCTGCGGAATACTTCGATCACAAATTTTTGATGAGAGTAGGGGCGAAAATTGGGCGACCGATAAACATTGATACCGCCACCAGTTTGGTTTCGAGGGCTAGTTTTGCGAGAGTCTGTGTTGAAGTCGACATAACAAAGCCTCTGCTAGCGAAGTTCACTCTACGAAACCGAGTTCGGCCAATAGTCTATGAAGGTCTTCATCTCATATGCTTCAAATGTGGAACATATGGGCATAATGTCGATGGATGTCACTTAAACCGTGGGGATGAAAACACACAAACGGCATCTGGTGATGACGAGCAGCGGCCGGAAACTGCCTCCGGTGCGAACAACGGTCAACAAAGACATGGAAACGGAAAGGATATACTTTCTAGGGAAACCACAACTATCAAGAGGTGATGCATACTATGCGAACCAGGCAAGGGTCGAAAGGGTTTATGTTGCTAAAAATCGATCTGGAAAAAGCCTATGATAGACTTAATTGGGACTTTATCCGAGATACCCTGAAAGACGTTGGGATGAACAACAACTGGATTAGAAACATTATGGCATGTGTGGAATCTCCCAGATTGAGGGTGCTTTGGGACGGAAACCACCTTGACCAAATCATTCCTTCGAGAGGCATCCGTCAAGGTGATTCTATCTCACCCTATTTGTTCGTTCTTTGTATGGAACGTCTAAGTCACACCATAAAAAACGAAGTAGAGCAAGGGAAGTGGAAAGGCATCCGACTGTCAAGGTATGGACCCCTCTTAACCCATCTGTTTTTTGCTGACGATCTTGTCTTGTTTGCTGAAGCCTCGCAGGAACAAATATATGTTATAACAAATTGTCTGGAGAGATTTAGTCAGGCTTCTGGTCAACGAGTCAGTTTGAACAAATCCCAAATTTTCTTTTCTAAAAATGTGGGGAGTGCAGAAGCCCAAAGAATCTCGGACATAGCGGGAATCCCGGCAACTACCAATCTAGGTAAGTACTTAGGGGTTTCTACTCTCCACGGTAGAGTAACCAAAAGTCTCTTCTCTCCAATGCTGGAAAGGGTCGACGACAGGCTGAACGGATGGAAGACTAAATTCTTGACTTTAGCGGGCAGACAAATTCTGGCCCAATCGGTACTTCAAAACATACCGTATTATGGAATGCAGACAACTTTCATGCCAGCTGGAGTTTGGGATGAGATTGACAAAAGAGTCCGGCGGTTTATCTGGGGGGGAACTCCCGAAAGACGCAAGTGCCATCTTGTGCGGTGGGAGGAGGTTACAAAACCGAAAAACAAGGGGGGTCTTGGAATTAGAGCAGCAAAGGATATGAACTTGGCTTTCATGGCCAAGCTTGGCTGGCAACTCATTTCTAATAAGGAGACCCTATGGACAAAAGTTTTAAAAGAAAAGTATGCGCACGGCAAAGTAGGAATGGACGTGTTATGTGCCAAGACGATTTGCTCGAACGCTTGGAGGGGCATAGTGGCGGCTCTTCCCCTCAACCAAAGGGGAACCAAGACGCATGTGATAAATGGAAGAACCACCCTCTTCTGGAAGGATGTTTGGATAAAGGAGACACCTCTAGATTCCATAATCCCTAACCATGCAATCTATGTACAAAATGGTAGTACAGTAAGGGATTATTGGGATAGTACTAGAGGTTGGAAATGGGAATGCATGCCTCTTCTACCACACGATATCAAACAACATATGTCTTATATCATGCTGCACGATGAAGAGGGAGACGATGAGCACTACTGGAGCCGGGAAGCGTCAGGTATGTTTTCCATTACTTCTGCTTATTCCTTAATTCATGATCACACGGAAAGTTTGCAGGATAAGGATTGGAGTAGACTCTGGAAAATTAAAGTACCTAGCAAGCTCAAGATGTTCCTGTGGACGGCGATGCACGATCGGGTGATGGGAAATGCAGAAAGAAAAGACGAACACTAACAACAGATGAAAGCTGCGGCATCTGCCCAGGAACGAGTGAAACAGCGGATCACATTCTCAGGACATGCAAAAAAGCTAAAGAGGTTTGGCGGGCCTTTACGTCAACACATCAAAGGCAAAGATGGCGAAATATGGAGTTCAGACAGTGGATCGGCGAAAACATCAGTAACCGGAGAGACGAAATCGAGGGAGAGGAGTGGCCAAGTCGTTTTACGATCATCGTCTGGTGGCTCTGGCAGTGGAGGTGCGACCGAACTTTCAACGATCAAGATATGGATACTCACCGTAAAATTAACTGGATTAGAGAGGCAGAGGAGGAGTTCGATAGGGCTTTTACTCGGCATAACGGGAACTTGAATAAGTCAGTTGGTCACAAGGTTGCTCGGTTAAGCTGGAAAGCATCGACTATGCATCAGGTCACGCTGAACATTGATAGAAGAGTAGCATGCAGANGATTAGGCGCTAGGTGCCCCTAGGGCGAGAGATTTTACACTTAGGCGGACATTAGTCAACCTGTCAATTAGTGGCCAACTAAGTGGTCTAGGCGCCCGAACCGGTCAAACTAGGTGCTCGAGTTGGCCAATTACACGCCCAAGTGTTTTTTTCTTATTATTATTACTCAGCCGCTTAGGCGCAAGGCGCCCGACTAGCGCCTAATGCCTTCTACAATATTGGTTAAAACTTAAAAGTTGAAGGACCAAAGGTGGTTAACATGAAAGTTGAAAGACTACAGAACTAAATTAACGTTGCAAAACTACTATACTTGGAAGTAGGGCTGTCAAAATGGGCCGAAGCCCGCGGACCGGCCCGCACCCGCCCCACGGTGGGGCGGGTTAGGGTCATGAAAAAATAGACCCGCGAAAATGCGGGCCTAATGGGGCGGGGCGGAATTGACCCGCAGCCCGCGCCCGCGCGGGTCGCGGGCCAAGTAAAAAAAATAAAAAAAAAAATAATTATTATATATATACACACACATTGACGTATGTATTGTACACATGAATATATATTCATGTGTACAGTACTGTACACATGAATTTATATTCATGTGTACAGTACGTGTACATACTATAATTCATAAAATAAAAAAATAAAAAAATAAAAAACGAAAAAGCCCGCGGGCCGGCCCGCAGGGCCCGCCAACCCGCGTGGGGCAGGCTAGGGTTGTATGAATCCTAGCCCGCGGGCCTAACGGGCCGGCCCGCAAAAGCCCGCCAAAAAATAGGTCCACGGTGGGACGGGTCGGCCCGCTTTGACAGTACTACTTGGAAGACCAGATGACATTAACTCTAAAAATTGATGAAGAGCACAAAATTTATGACTTTACCTTGAGGCTAAGAGAGCATAGAACAAATTGATCAGCCCTTGATAGGTTGAAGTGAAGGACAGTTAGCATGAGGCTTTCAATCTGAGAAATGAATCTGGGCAGCAGCTTTGGTCGCCATTTGGAGTGTAGCTTAAGGTCAACATGGTTTTCGCCAGCCATTGTGACCTGTATGTGATCGCCAGATGGCGTTGACAATTGATATCCACGGCAATCATCACTTGCACCACTACCCACATCTTCAAGAAGATTTGTAGTGCTATTCTTGGCACACAGGACTTGCAGCTCTTCTTCTAGCTCTTTCACATAGTTTATTGCTCCACCTAGGATTGATGCTTCATCACCCTGCTCATCATATATATTTTTGTTATACCACAGGTATCCTGAGTAGACCTAATTATAGGGGCACTTTTAAGCTTGTAACATACTCAGACTAATCATCATTCGCACCGAGACAGTCTAAATAAAAGACAAAATGCTGATCATATTGATTTTTTCATAAGAGAAGGGATTTTGAACTCACGAGTAATTTTTTTATACCAGAGAAGATTTTGAACTCACAACCTCTCTTAAAAAAATAAAGTGCACGGTCACTCTAACCAAACCGGTTTGCTCATTATATATATTGTAACAACAAAACCCTTATATATACTTCCTTTTTTTGGTTGAATTTAAGTTAATATTGAACCCTATATTACAAAAAGCTCTTCCAAACACTAATGATGACTTGAGTCTGGATGGCACTTGTGGAGCATGTAATCGCTATAATACCTTCTTCTCTTATACATCAAAGTACTAACAAATAATAATAATAATAATAATAATAATAAAATTTCACATGGCATCCGATGTCCCAATTAACACTCTCACATGGATGGGGTGGGTTCGAGCCTCAGTGGAGGCAACTGTTGACTCGTTGTGCTTCAGTAGGTTGAGAAAGTAGCTATGAACCGATACTACATTGTAATAGAGTCAGTAGTGCTCCAACTCTTGATATACACAAGAGTGAAGGTGGCAAATGGATACTTTTTATTGCGCACAAGGTGCAGCTCCCTCACTTTTTATTGCGCACAAGGAGCAACTCCCTCACTTTGAGAGGTTGGGCACAAGGAGCAACTCCCTCACTTTGAGAGGTTGCTGTCACACAGTAGCTAGTAGCTAGTGAGACTCTATCACTCTTATGATTAATTGAGGTGTCCATGCGGGCAATAAATGCGATACTCGGACAAGCCAAAAGAGGTTAAAGAAAAAAGAATAAAGTTTTTCAACTTGTTAACATGACTATGGAGTATGGACTATTATAATGTGTCGGTAAAAATTTTGACCTGTTATAAAATTTTTAATAATTTATATTAAAAATAATTAAAGTTGTAAGATTATTTAATTTCAATTACAAATTAAAACTTGTACAATCTATTTTTTAACTTTTTTTTTTTTTTTTTTGTGTGGGGGCGAAAGAAACTCGCAGTTACTATCCGAGGATGTGTACTGTCTGGGTAATCCTGCTTTGTGACCTTAGCCGGTAAAAGATCACAGGGAAGTAAACCAACCTAGGAAGTCCATAACTAATTAATATCTGTTCAAACTAAAAAGCCTATTGAACCAAGTAAACCAAGTTAGATTGTCCATAGTTGACCGACTTAAACCAAAATGACATCTTCGTTGAAAATCAAACTTATAACCTTGTGGTTAACAAATCAATAGTTTAACTCTACTTGGTTGTCTCTAAATTGTTTTATAAAGATAAGAGTTAATTACCGAAATGGTCTCTCGACTATTGTGAAATTACCAATTTGGTCATCGACAATTTTTCGTGCCCAATTAAGTCCCTCAACTTTGAAAATTTTAACCAATTTGGTCCTCCGTTTATTTTACCGTTAATCATCCGTTAAATCAGGACCAAATTGGTAATTTTGCTATAGTCAAGGGACCAAATTGGTAATTAAATTTTCACTGAAATGGTCCATTAACTATAGCAAAATTACTAATTTGGTCCCGATTTTAACGGATGATTAACGGTAAAATAAACGGAGGACCAAATTGGTCTAAATTAAATTAATGAATGATAGGTGGAGCTATATATAAACCACTAACTATCAAAAAAAAATGAAAAAGAAAAAGAAAACAGCTCAAACGAACTACATACCTTTTGGGTATAAGATTCTGGTAAGAGGCTGTGGAGATAAGAAAGATTGTGATTGATCTGTTGGCGGCGGTTAGTTTGAGCGTTGCTTCTCCGGTGCTGTCTTCTCCGACCAGAAACCTCGTCGTCTTCTTCTTCTGCAACAACGACGTGGTCGGCAGGAGAAGAGTTTGGAAGCCATTGCTGATGAGTTGTTGGTGGATAATAGCTGCAGGCTTCAAATTCTGGGAAATTTGGGCATTGAAACTCGAGCGGGAATTGGTTATTATTAGCAACAAAGTCACAACTACTAGTAGTCCAGCTCACTTGGGGGACTTTGTAGAGCGCCATAGCTTCAAGCTCCATTAACACTGATCTCTCTCTTTAATTTTCCTGGCTATGAATATAATATAATAATCTAGGCGGGCTGGGCTGGGCTAGCTTTTTAATTTAATTTAATTTGCTTGTGTCGTTGGGGTGAATTGTCTCAGGTTTTAAAGCTGTTCAATTCCGACGGTGCAAATTATTTGGTGGGACATGTTGTGTTATCTACGAACACACTCACACAAAACTAATTTGATTGGCGTGAATGACCGTACACTCTCATCATTTAAGAGGGGTCGAGAATTCGAACTCCCTCTTGTATGAAATCCCCTTAACCGAAAAATAAAAAGAAAAAAAATTGGACTAATAACCGTAACCGACCGATAACCGGTTTTTTTTCGGTTATCGGACGGTTAACTGATATTTTGTTCACCCCTAAATCTAGTCAGCAATTTGTCTCTTAATTGGACCGACCCAGTGCGAACGAGAATTAGTTTGAGTATGGTACGGAACGGACTTAAAGATGCCTTCTACAATTAGGGGTTTGATATTAAAGTTGTTGTATTGGATCTTTCTAGTATGATTTACTTCTTTTGTGTTGTTTAAAAATTATTACACAAGAACGAGTTTAATTTTAATCAATGCACACTTGATAGTGAGTACACATTTTTCTTGTCAACCAAAAAATAGTTAAGGTTACAAAGAGATATAAATCAAGAGATATTTTTTAAAGAAAATTTCAAACAAAAAATTCCCATCAAAAATCAAAATTCAAAACTTTTGTTTGTTTAAAAGTACTGCAGGTGTTTATATTGAGCAAATTGTATGTTCATTTGAAATAAAGTGTAATTTAATTAAGATGAATTTTCATTTCAGAAGAAAATAAAATTCAATTCAAATAAATAAGTTTTTAATAAAATATACTGTTTATTAAAGTTTTGGCAGTTTAAAGGGGCAAGAGGTAATTTTGGATTTAGTCATCAATTATGATTCCATTTTCAAATTTAGTTCTTGATAATATTTGATCATATTTTGCCCTCAATATATATATAATAGCATGTCCAAATATAATCTCTTTTTATGACTAAAAGTAAATTAATACTCCATCTGTCTCATTTTACCTGTCTTATATACTATTTAGTGGTCAAACCAACTCATTATTTTTACTTATTTTCTTTAGTATTTTAAAATTATTTTTAAATTTAATTTTTTGTATTTAATAGTACTTTAAATTTAATTTCTAAATATATAAATTTTATATAACAATATTAAATTTGACATTATGAAAAACTGAACTAAAAATACTTCAATCAAGCATAAATAACACACATAAAATGAGTTGAAGAAGTATCTTATTTAACACCTAAACATTAAAATTATCGTTTGCTAATGACCGACTTTGCTCTAAGAGTCTAAGGGCCATATTTAGGCATGATGTTCAACATCAAATTCTTATTAAGCAATCTAACTAGGGATGTCCATCTTAACATGTAAGCAATGGGTTAGCACGATGACACCAAAAGATTAATGGGTTAGTGCAAAAGTAAAAAAGTCAAATCCGATAAAAAATCAGTTTAATCGCTTAAAATCAATAAATTCAATGGTTTGAGCGAGCTAATCCGATACTTAGTGGATTAGATTAATGGTCAGAGTTGTTTAAAATTAGTCTTGATTCACAAGTAGTGTGAAACAAAATATACAAGCTAGAGAGCTTATACGTAGACTCGAATTAGCCTTTTTTTAATTAAGTTTTTAAATAAAATTGTAATAAATATACTAACAAATTATCATTTATGAAAAAAACTTATTATAATTATCATATGATAAATGTAAATAAATAAATTATTATTAATTCTTAAATAAAACCAAATTCATTAAAAAAAATCACTTATATATTATATATAAACATAAATGTCCATAACTGTTACATTATGCTTTTGAGTTGAAATTCAAAATTGGATATTTTGATTGATTAAATGATGTTTTAAGTTTATATTTATCAATGTAAATATATATGCTAGCTAGTCTGTTAGAGTTAAAGTTTTTTCAGAAGTTAATTTTAAAATATCAAAAGTTTTAATTGAGTCGAATCAAACAAATTGATGACCTTAAATTTTATGACTAGGGCAAAAACATTTTAGCTCGATAAAAATCAGTTTGATTAACCCAAAACTAATAAGCTTAATGGCACAAGAGACTGACATGAAACCCAAGTAGTTGTTTGCAATCAGCTAGCTATTTGCTAACAGCTAATTTACCAAACACTTTTCTACAAATCAGATAATGTTATCAACTAGTTAAAACCAAAATCTAATAAGCTAACAATTATTTATCAAAGACCACTAAATCTGCGATTAACACTAGAGTACATACTCAATGTTCTCAATTGTAACAAGAAAGTATGTTGTGGCTATGGAGTCCACATGCAACAGGGACGATGCACGTGAAGTTTCCAACTTACTGAAATCATGATATCAAGAAATCATATTTTGTATCGGAGTAACCTTTTGTTATACTTTCAAAAGGACATATAAAAAAACAAAGAGAGAATTACCTTTTGGAATAAATATATGTGGCTCTTCAATTTTTGTAAATTTTCTATTACCACATAAAGTCTATAATTGATTGACTTTATTACATGAGACTGTCGTACTAAGTGCATCAAACCATCAAATAAACTATATAATAATTGGGAATAAAGAACTATATAATAATTTATGTGTGACTTATTGATGATTTGAAAAGATAATTCTTTCGTTACAGAAAATGCTTTTTATTTTTTATTTTTAATTCTTAAAATGTAAGTTAATATTTATTTTATTTAAAAACTAAAAAATGTAAATTTTTTCTTCTCTTTTAAGTTTTATTAATGATTTTATTAGATAGGTGTTATTGTTATCTTACTTTAATTTTTTATACTGGTTATCATGCTTGACATTTTTAAATTATCTTTGTAATTGTATCCCTGGTCATTGGTCAATATGAAAGCTTTGGCATG
>CM008341.1:26074687-26085956 GCA_002525835.2 Ipomoea batatas | reverse complement strand
TTGTACAAACTTTAGATATTTTTTAGGTTAATACTTAATATTTTAGTATTAACTATTAAAGTATTATATAATTATATAATTTATAATTATTAGTCTTTAAAAAATTAAAAATACTTAAACAAATTTAAAAAAAAAATAAAAAATACACGGACGCCTAGGCGCCGATTAATTCCCGGCTAGGCGCCTAGGGAGCGCCTAGCGATTTTTTCAACCATGATTGTGAGAAGTCTGTTTATGTTTATGTATGTATTTCATTTTGAATTTGCGACTTTTATTGGAATACATTATACATTTGATTATGGAATATTTCATGTTCATAGCTGATCGATTCAAATCAAGAGGGTTGAGATTTGATTTGTTATGAACTCAATAGTTTTATGTTATTAATATCAAATACGGAGGACTTATTTACCTCAGTCCTGCACATTACACATAATATATTAAAAATAAATAAATAAAGGCTTCAAGAAATTTAGTCTATGTCAAATAATAAGTAAATGTATGTCTAAAGATGATAAGATTTATATTATAACAACTAAATATGTATCTTTTAAAATAAGGGTGTGTTTGAAAATTTAGAAAATGACTTCTGGAAAATGTTTTTCGAGTTTTCATGTTTGGCAAGAGGGGTGAAAATAAGATCAATGAAAAATGATGTCTTAGTCAAAAGAAAATAGGTATGCTTTGGAGTAAAAAATGACTTCCCCTTGTCATTTTCAAAGGAATATGCACATGCAAAAAATGACTTCCCCTTCAAATAGTGTGCTTTTAGTTTTTACTTTTTACAACACTAATCCATGGATGTGGATCTTAGTGGGCCAAGCCTATTAGTCCCGCTATTTCGCGAGTCATTTTTTTGCAAATTATGCCTTGGGTCCACCTTGCAAGGTGGACCTGGACATGGGTCCAAAACGGCTGTTTTAGTAAGTTGTTCTGAAATTTTAAAAAAAAATAACGGCATTAACAGCTGAATTCTCCCTTGCAACAGAACACAAAACCCCTCATCGCAGCTGAACAATCAACCGAAGTCCTCATTGCAGTTGAATTCTCCTTCGCAAGACCTCTTCCTCGCAATTCTTCTCTAATTCCTCAACACAATCTTTCTTCGATTTCTTCTCCGATTGCTCATTCGAATTTTCTCCGATTGCTGATCTGAATTCTTCTCTGATTGCTCATCACAATTCTTCTCCATTATTATTTTTCATTTATATTCCATTCGTTTTTCCAATATTGAGTTCATTGATGGCGGAGACAGGAGATCAGCCACGGTTACACATTGATGGATCATCTTCAATTGCAGTTTTTTTTTTCTTCTGATTTTTAAACTTAGTATGAATTTGATTTTGTTATTTGTTTTGTTAGTGCGTTGAATTTGAAGTTTGATGAACTGTATTGATTCATATTTTTGTTTTCGAATTTAGGATTTGTGATTTAGATTGATTATTTACAATGCATTTGAGTTTTTATTGGGTATCATTGTCAAAAGTATATATGTTCACAATCACGTAGCTGTACATTCACATTTTTAGAGTTGTACATTCATAATTATAGAGCTCTACATTCATATATAAAAAAGCTTTGTAGTTACACATACGTATGTTTTCAGTTAGAAGTACAGAGATTTATATTCACACTTATACAGCTCCACATTCACAGTTATATAGTTCTATATTCACACATTTAGAACTCTACACTCACACCGTTGACTGATACTCTGTTGTATTTTATATTTGTAGTGAATGCAGATTTTGTGGTTGTCTCAGCAAGCAATGATCAAGGAGATTTAAATGTTGAGGAGTCTACTTCAATTCCAGGTTTTTATTTATTTATTGTTTTTTAGAGTAAAATTAGTGATTCATATTGATTTATGATTTATGTGTAGTTGCGTGTTTGAATGTTGAGGTAGTGAACATAGAGGTTATGAATTTTGAACATAGAATTATGAAGTTCTGAATATGTAACACAGTTAATATAATTTTAGTTAGGGTGTGTTTGGTTTGCACATGGGAATCGGAATCGGAATGGGTATCAAATACTTGGTAATGGTAATGGATTTTGGTGAAAGTATTTAGCATGTTTGGTAGTTGGGTGGAATGAGAATGATTATTAATAGTTGAAGAAGAAATGAGGAAGGGAGATGAAACCCTTATTTAATAAGGGTATGAGTTTTCTCATTAATGGGGTATTCCAAACCCATAGTAGCATTCACAAAACCTATTAACCAAACACAAGCAATCACTTTCATACCTATTCCATATGCCTAAATCCACCAACCAAACACACCCTTATTTTGTTGTTCTGGAATATGTGAACTTAGAGTGTTGAAATTATGAATGTAGAGTATCCAAACTATGAATGTGGAGTTCTATGATTTTGAATGTGTAATAGAGTTTGATGGAATATTTGCAATTCTGTATTTGATGGAATTACCATTCCTTTGTAGAGCGTGGCTGGATTTATCCGACATTCCCTCCCCCCCTCCCTTCTACTTAAAGAATATATATTTCCATTAGATTGCTATTGAATGGTGATGAAGCGTATGAGTTGTATAACGATTATGCATATAGAGTCGGTTTTAGTGTGAGGAAGGGTAAGCAACGCTACCAAGGGTCTACTAACAATGTAAGACATATTTGTGCTCTAAGGCTGGTTGTAAGTCTAAGGAAAATAGTGGTGTGAAGGCGTATTCAGATTGATTTAAGGACGAGGTGTGGCGCATTTGTTCAGTTTGATGTAGATGGTAACGGTGTGTGAACAGTTACAAAACACGAGAAAACTTACAACCATGAGCTATGCACTTTAGACAAGAGTCATCTACTCCATTCGCACAGAAGAGTAGGAAATAATCAGCTTTCATACTTAAGAGATTTGAAGAAGAGTGGGGTTGCCTTGGCGGATGGTATAAGGTTTTTGAAACATCAGTCAGGGGGGTCTCCACTCGTTGGGTTCACCAATCGAGATGCTTTGGCATCTAATTCATTGAAGACCTTGGATGGAACTGATTCGAATTTCTTAATTGAAATATTTAGGAGGAAGCAGTGTAACGAGTCTGACTTCTTCTTTGACTTTGAAATTGATGGTGATGCAAGATTGACTAGTTTTTTTGGAGGGACGAGCAAATGAGATGGGACTATGAGTTATTTAGAGATTTGTTAATGCATGATACAACATATCGCACTAACAAGTATGGTATGATTTGTGGTCCATTTGTAGGGATGAACCACCATTGCATAAATGTTATGTTTGAGTGTGGTTTTTTTTATGAATGAAAGGATAGAGTCATTTGTGTGGTTGTTTAGGTCTGATGTTCCATCTTTAAATGGTATTGTACAGGATCCATCAAGCCGGAGATTGAAAGGTGAGTGTAATAAGAGATGGAGTAGTATTATTGAAAAGATGTCTGCTGTAGCTAGGGGGCGAAAGAGTTCTGCAAACAAAGTTGCTTCAACTACAAAGGGTGTTGTTCAATCTATTTTGTTGGGAAGTTTATCTGAGATTGCTGGGGATGGATATCTTGTACATCCAAGTTCTGGTAGTTCTGAATTAGTTCATGTTAATATGAAATGACAATGCATTTTTATATTTGTGAACATTTAGTTATAAAATAGGAATTTAGAATAAATGATTTTGGATAATAAAATTATAAGGTATAAAATAATGTAACGTGTTGCGGGGGCGGGAGGCAGACACTATTGCGGCGGTTAAAGGCGGCGTGAGGTTGCTGCGTCGGAAGCGACCGTGAGAGGCGGGCCTACATCGTCTTCTGAAGTCCTGATGGAGGCCGTGAGGGGACTAGGGAGCGCTAGGGAGGTCTACCATATGCTGCTGGGAGCCAGCGGCCTTAGATCTAGGGTTATGTCTTTACCCTTTAGTCTTTAGTACAAAGTAAAATATTAAAATAACTTAATATATATTAAAATAAAAAATATAAATTAATATATATATATATATATACATACATATATACACGGCGATTGTATAAATAATCGTCGTGTACTAAGTACATATTAGACGACAGTTATTTAAAAACCGTCGTCTATTAAGTGACATGGTATATATTAGACGGCAGTTATTTAAAAACCGCCGTCTATTAAGTGACATGGTATATATTAGACGGCGGTTATTTAAAACCCTCGTCTATTAAGTGACGTGGTATATATTAGACGGCGGTTATTTAAAAATCGCCTTCTATTAAGTGACGTGGTAAATAATAGATGGCGGTTTTAAAAAAAACCGCCGTCTATATGTGACGTAGTAGACTCAAAATATATTAGACGGCGGTTATTTAAATAACCGCCGTCTATGATGTGTCGTAATAGACCATTTTTGTAGTAGTGTGAATGTGTGAATCTGTAAAAGAGTTAACAGAGTTCTAGCAACTTGTAGCCCTGTAATGTGTGAATGTGGAGTTTTCAAATTGTGAATGTAGAGTATATAAACTGTGAATATCGAGGTATGAATGTGTGAATCTTTAACAGAGTTAACATAGTTCTAAAAACATGGTGTTCTGTTTTACTACACATACTTTTGTATTTAAAAAATATACTTGTTTGCAAACCAAAAAGCACTTACATAGGCTGTTGTGCTAAAAAATACCCTCTTTGGTTGCCTAGGTGCACGTTTTTTGTCAAGAATTGAGAGAATCTACAAAATGCAAAATAATAATAATAATAATAATAATAGAAAATTTACCTAATTCACATTAATGTAAGTAATTAATTAAGAATTATAATAAATATTTAGATGTAACATACTCTTTTGGATGTTCAGCAGAAACCTCTACAAATGCATAGTTTGATATTAGCTTATCTGTAACAGTGACATTGCGGATTTGAGTCCCATGTTCATTTCAATAAGGAGACCGTAGATTTAATGGGATGTTCTTGAATTTCCACTGAGGCCTCTTTCTAACCGTCACATCTTCCACATCAGACTCACTCTCTGCCAATGCATTGTGTTCACACAATAGAAGCATTTAGTCAACAAAACAGAAGCTTATGTTCACAAATATAGAGCCATATTCACACCTTGTGATCTCTATGTTCACAGTCTATGAGGTCTATGTTCATATTTTGACAGCTATGTGTTCACACTTTTAAATTTTAGAGGTTTAGTGTGTAGGGGTTAGCTTTCAGTTGTCCATCTGTGTTTTTTTCCCAGTTCTATAGCCCCAATGTTCACAACTTTTGAAATGTATGTTCACAATTTAGAATTTTGGAGGTTTAGCCTAAAGGTGTTTAGTTTTAGGTGTGCCGATGCTTTGTTCACAACTTTAGATCCCTATGTTCACAATTTGTTAACTGAATATTTACAATCTGTTATATCTGTATTCACTATTTGTTAACTGAATCCCTCTATTTTACAGATTCACAGCTTTAGTGGTCTATATTCACAGTTTATATATTCCATGTTCACAGTTCTTAAACACCACATTCACACATTTTAGGACTTCAGATTCACTATAAGTATGTTACCTTTGTTACAGATTCACANCTTCATAATTCTATATTCACACCTTGCATACTCTACATTCACAGTTTTTATACTCCACAATCACACATTTTAGGGCTACACATGACTATATGCAATAGATTAAGTTGTTGTGTACTCAACAATATACTGCCTTACCTATCAAAATCATAGACATTGCTAAGTTCACAGCCATTTTCTAGATTCACAAAAACATAGTACTAACATACCATTTGTAGCCTAAGTTCTAGACATTGCTAAGTAAATGTATTGCGTTACCTATCAAAATCATCAACAGGGGAATCAACTCTTCCAAAAGGCACCCTAAGCAGATCAGGAGTTGAAACAGTTGCATCTTCTGTGGCATCCATTGCAATTCTATCAACCAGGGCATCAATCCCCAGTTCCCATGCAGCAACCTCTGTATCCAACTCCTTCTCCTTCTTGTGTTGCTGTGGTGGGGATGGTGTTGGAGTCAACCACAAATCAAAGGTAGGAGCACCTCCTTGGTTTGATGGTTGTGGTGTTTGAGACAGTCCCAAGTCAAAAGAAGGGCCATCAAGGTCCATTTGCTTCCTTGTCTTCTATAAGGCTTCAACAAGGGCATCCACAACTGTAGTGAAGGTTTCACTACCATAGAAGATGTCGTCCAGTTGCGAGGCTGTTGGGGTTGAAGGGGCTTCCATGGTGCTGGCGACATTGAGCATGTTAGATATGCCCGAAAATGTTTTCCTCATCACATTGACGGGTGCTCCTTGCTTTCCTATGTCAGCCATAGCCTCGCCAAATTCTCCGACCGTGGAAGCTAGATTTTGATAGGTAAGGCAGTATATTTTTTAGTACACAACAACTTAATATATTGCATATAATCATGTGTAGCCCTGAAATGTGTGATTGTGGAGTATAAAAACTGTGAACGTAGAGTATGCAAGGTGTGAATATAGAATTAAGAAGCTGTGAATCTGTAACAAAGGTAACATACTTATAGTGAATTTGAAGTCCTAAAATGTGTGAATGTGGTGTTTAAGAACTGTGAACATGGAATATATAAACAGTGAATATAGACCACTAAAGCTGTGAATCTGTAAAACAGAGGGATTCAGTTAACAAATTGTGGATACAGATATAACAAATTGTGAATATTCAGTTAACAAATTGTGAACATAGGGATCTAAAGTTGTGAACAAAGCATCGGGACACCTAAAACTAAACACCTTTAGGCTAAACCTCCAAAATTCTAAATTGTGAACATACATTTCAAAAGTTGTGAACATTGGGGCTATAGAACTGGGAACAAAACACAGATGGACAACTGAAAGCTAACCCCTACACACTAAACCTCTAAAATTTAAAAGTGTGAACACATAGCTGTCAAAATATGAACATAGACCTCACAGACTGTGAACATAGAGATCACAAGGTGTGAACATATGGCTCTATATTGTGAACATAAGTTTCTGTTTTGTTGACTAAATGCTTCTATAGTGTGAACAAAATGCATTGGCAGAGAGTGAGTCTGATGTGGAAGATGTGACTGTTAGAAAGAGGCCTCAGCGGAAATTCAAGAACATCCCATTAAACCTACGGTCTCCTTATTGAAATGAACATGGGACTCGAATCCGCAATGTCACTGTTACAGATAAGCTAATATCAAACTATGCTTTTGTAGAGGTTTCTGCTGAACATCCAAAAGAGTATGTTCCATCTAAATATTTATTATAGTTCTTAATTAATTACTTACATTAATGTGAATTAGGTAAATTTTCAATTTTTTTAATTTTTTTTTTGGCATTTTGTAGCGAGTTGCTTTTCAGCTTTAGAGACATTGAGATTACTAGAGATCACTTTAACTCACTCAGTAGTGGTTAAGTGGAAAATGAATTCTTAGATGTATGGTCATTGAAGCTCTCAATGCTTGACAAAAGATGCACACTTGGGCAACCAAAGGGGGTATTTTTCAGCACAGTAGCCTATGTAAGTGCTTTTTGGTTTGCAAACAAGTATATTTTTTAAATACAGAACTATATGTAGTAAAACAGAACACCATGTTTGTAGAACTATGTTAACTTTGTTACAGATTCACACTTTCATAACTCTATATTCACAGTTTCTATACTCTACATTCACAATTTGAAAACTCTACATTCACAAATTGAAAACTCCACATCCACACATTACAGGGCTACAAGTTGCTAGAATATGTTAACTCTGTTACAGATTCACACATTCAAAACTCTATATTCACAGTTTCAATACTCCATGTTCACATTTTGAAAACCCACATTCACACACAGAGCATACAATTCGTGAAAATAAAATTGTTTATACGTATTTCTGACTTAAAAGTATTCAAATTGAGAACTTTTTTTTTTATCTCAGTTACAACTAGAACCCACGGAAGAATGGATGAAACTTCTACCAATGGAAAAAAGAAAGAAAATTTCTACCAACGCATGACATATGAGATAGAGAGACTGCAGAATTTGGACATAACTGATGTAGACCTGGTGAGTTTATGAACAACACTCAATTTTTTTAGTCACATTCAAGACATTAATGACACTTTTTTTTTCAAATTAGATATTTTTTCCAGTGCTTCGTCACGTGCAGTAATTTCTAGTTTACATCAATATTAAAACTTCAAAAGTTTAAATCATTGACAACAAGGCCTTAATCCCTGGTGTTACCAAGAAAGACAAGTATGGAGACTGCACAAACCTCTTGGTAAGTTGATTAACAACTTGAGTCCTTATCAATTGCTACATATGTGTGAATGTGGAGTTTTCAAACTGTGAATATAGAATATATAAACTATGAATATAGAGTTATGAATGTGTGAATATATAGCAGATGTAATATAATCACTAAATGATAAGCTCCCAAGATACCCATTATTTGAGTATAATTTAGGGTGCTTTGTAACGTTTTTAGTATCCTTACATGATAAATTTGTGATTAAATGTGCTTTAAATTCACTAACCGCACGCAAAGCTACCTTTAGCCTAAATTGAGTAGATACAGGAGTCCCGGGAGCTATTAGGAACGAAGACCGAGCTTAAGGAACGAACCAAGCAAGTCCGGAGCCCCGAAGGACCCAAACTGACCTCCACACGCGTGTTGGTGCGCGTGGCCACGTTCCAATAGCCATCCACGCACGGCCACACGCGTGTGGAGGGGCATGGAATTGACACTGCGCGAAATTCTTCCTAGGGCTACATTTCGGAGACTATTTAAACCCTCTTAATAGAATTTCAGGAGGAGGATTTTTGGGGAGGATCATTTTGGAGAACTTTTCCATTTCTTACAATATTTTCATTTCCTAGAATAGTTTAGCTTAGCTTAGAAAATTCTCCTTGTAGCAAGACAACAAGCTTGGATTGAAGGAACACTTCAAATCTAGGTGATTTCTATTACATATTAATGTATTTTACTATTTTGTTCTTGGATTGAATTAGCTATTGTTTTGAATTCTTTATCATGAGTGGCTAGCTTAATCTAGGGATTTGGATTGTGTGAAGATATGTTGCTAGTGTGATGATCTTATATCTTATTTTGGATCTAAATGCTTGGATTGTTGGAATATCTATTCTTGTCTATTGATTTTTGTTTTGATGATATCTTGTTTGGATTTGGCCAATCTAGATGAGAGATTGAGCTCTTGACTCTTTCATGTCTTTGATTAGAGTTAGGATTAAAGCTTTGTAACAATCATAGATCCTATGGACTTCTTAAGAATAGTAGGATAGTGTGTAGCTAAAGTGTTTGATAAAATGTCTCTTAGGACTTTGGTTGCTTAAAGGCACTCCTAGGTCCAAGAAGCCTTAGTACACAAAGGTGGAAGAGGACCAAGAAGACACACTCCTGAATAGCCAACATCTTTGCTTTGTTTATCCATTACCTTAGACACACTAGGATGCAACATAGATGAGCACTATCCAATCCCTACCTCCTTACATATATTTATTCACACTTGTTTTTACCCCTTTTTTCTCACACAAACCTTATGAACCTTTTCACTCTCAAATCGTCATTCACCACGCTCAAATCTATTACATGACTCAATCACGTGAACGTGCGAACACTTGACACACTTCCACGTCCTTCCTTTGAGACCGACACTCGGGGAGTCATTGACTTTCCGTTTTAACACACGCACATCTTTTGACAGCTCAACCCCACGTAAAATTGCATCCACATCACTAAACATGTAACATTGAAATGTGTGAACGTGGAGTTTTCAATCTGTGAATGTAGAGTACAGAAATTGTGAATATAGAGTTATGAATGTGTGAATGTGTAACAATGGTACATATAGACTCTAAAGCATTGGGTACACTTAAATATTTTTGTCCAGGTTACAAGTTTAAGAGAATACCTAGCATTGGGGTCATCTGAACTATTCTAGAAGATGGATGAGCTAACTGAAGTGGTTGTCAACATGCATTGGCAAGAAACTGAAAATTATATTGACTGTGGAATATTTGTGATGCGGCATATGGAGACATACAATGGGACACTAAAGAAATAGAACCCTGGATTTAAAAGAAAGGCAAGCTTAAATCTAAGTAAACAAATACTAGCTTTAAATAATTTCTTCTCTTTTTTTCCTAACATTGCAATAAATAAACTATTTATTTAATCTTGTATATTTGCAGGAATATTTCTTATGTGGATTGAGGGCCAAGTATACTGCAACAATCATAAGGTGGCGTGCCAATACATTGAAATACAATGTCATCAAGAAAACCAAAGAATTGTACAACAAGAAATGAACAATTGGACAACTTTTTTCTTTTCCTTTGTTAATTGGTTTGGAGATGAATGAATTTCTGTATAGCTGAATTAGTTTGGAGATGAATGAAATTGACATAATTTCTGATTCAATGACCACAAGTTATAATTTTGTTACATATTCACACCTTCATAGCTCTATGTTCATAATTTCAAAACTCCGCATTCACACTTTCTGACTACAAATTGACTATAATTATGTTAACTTTGTTAAACATTCACACCTTGCATACTCTATGTTCACAAACTGTAATTTGTATGTTCACAGTTTTAAATTAAGAATTATGTTCCACATTAATAGTTTTAAAACTAAACATTCACAACTTAATAACTCCATATTCACATCTTCTAATCTCTATGTTCACAATTTCAAAACTCCACATTCACAATTTCAAAACCTAATTAAGCTACAATAATTAAGTTAGAACTCTATTACACAATCACAGTTTATATAACATACGTTCATACATCCAAAGCTCCACATTCACAACTTTCAGAGTTGAATATATTTATGTTCAAAAATACAAGTTCAATATAATATGTTAACTCTGTTACGCATTCACAGCTTTAAAACTCCATGTTCACAAATAGTACCCTCTATGTTCACAATGTTAAAACTCCACGTTCATAGTTTCACAAAATCAAAATTAGAACTCTGCTAAACATTCACAGTTTCATAACGCCATGTTCATAATTTTAAAACTCTAATGGGATGTTTGGTTCACGGAATAGGCGGGGAATGGCATAGCATTCCCAGTAATAGCATATTCCGTTGTTTGGTAAACATTTGTATTCCCAAGAACAATGTTCCTGTGAATGAGCTATTACCCTTGCAAGGGTAATAGCTATTACCAGCCCTCCCCTGGTATTAATTAGCCTATTACTGACCTATCAGGAATAGGTATTTTATTTTATTTATATTTTTACCATTTTTTAAACATTAATTTTTACGCTCATTTTTCTCTCTATCATCATATCACATGCAAGCATCTCACTTCGGTCATTGTAA
>CM008341.1:26015232-26032315 GCA_002525835.2 Ipomoea batatas | reverse complement strand
TCCTGGATACGTCACTGATTGGGAATGAAGCCAGCTCCAGTTATAGCAGCTTTCTCATCAAGAGGCCCCAACACCATTAATCCAGAGATTCTCAAGGTTTGTTTCCAAACAGGGCGAAGGCCTTCTTGATTTGTGCAATTGCGTTGAGCCATTCTACTCTGTGATGTTTTTATATACTTATATATGTATGTATTCCAGCCTGATATATCTGCCCCTGGAGTGAATGTGATAGCTGCCTTCACTGAAGCCACAGGGCCATCTGATAATGATTACGATAAGAGGATTGTATCATTCAACTTAATATCAGGGACTTCAATGTCATGCCCTCATGTAGCTGGTGTTGTTGGCCTTCTCAAAACGCTCTATCCTTCATGGAGCCCTGCAGCAATCAGATCTGCTATTATGACCACCGGTATGTATGTATGTATGTATTTCATGATTTCAAGATGTCTTGATATGCACTAATAACATGCGCATTACCTTTCACAGCCACAGTAAAAGCCAACTCGGGAAAGGCAATTACTGACGATAAAACTGGAGTGGAAGCAACCCCATTTGAATATGGAGCTGGACACATAAACCCAAACCGCGCTGCAGATCCTGGCTTGGTCTACGACTTGAAACTCACGGATTATGTCAACTTCATCTGCGCACAAGGCTACAATGAAACTGAGATCACAATGGTTTTAGGGACGCCATACAAGTGCCCTGACAACATTACTCTCTCCACCTTCAACTATCCCTCAATCACTATCCCTCACCTCAAAGGCACAGCCACCGTCACCAGAACTCTGAAAAACGTCGGCTCTCCGGCTACCTACACAGCTTTTGTTCGTAGCCCGGTTGGATTCTCTGTCACTGTGAACCCCAACATTCTCAAGTTCGAAAAGGTTGGCGAGGAGAAAAGTTTCAAAGTTACTCTCAAAGCAAAGGGGAAAAACGCTATTGCTGATTATGCATTTGGGATGTTAAAATGGTCTGATGATAAAAAGCACCGTGTGAGAAGTCCCATTGTTGTGAAAGCAGCAGCGTAGATGAATGCCCCAACCTTCTAGGCTTGCGTGAATTATTGTATTTCAGAGTTGCACGAACTTGGTCTTGCAAATGTTGTTTCTTAAACTTCGCTTAGTGTTTAATAAAAAGTTCATGGGTGGACTTTTAAAGTTGGGATGTTGAGTACATTTTTCGGTTTAAGACTTTAATTATTATATTTCTATCACCCAATCCGTCCCACATGGGATCGGAGTCACTAAAATCATAAATATCAAACTTCTAAATTGTAATTAGTGAAATTTTAAACTAAACTAAAAAAATTAAATAATACTACGTCCGTCCCAAAATGGTTGTCTGGTTCGTTTAACGAGGCTTGACTGAAGCAATTTTTAATCTAATTTTTCATAATATTAAGTTTAGCATTAATACATATAATTTATATATTTAGAAACTACATTAAAAGTACTATGAGCTGGTTTGACCAATGAATAGCAAATAGGATAGAGAAGTAATTCTAAAATATGAACCATAATTTGCAATGCACTTTCACATTGGGTGTACTTGATAATCTCATTACGTACACTTTATTAAAAGGCGAAAGAATAGTTTGCTTTGTGCTCACTGGTGGTTGCGTTCATTAGGTGCACTTTATACTATTGTTAATTTTTCAGCTATTGAACATCCTAAGATGGACAAATCCTATTATGGACAAATCATATTTGTCCTTAGTTCTCACTTGAGTAGTTGTTCTTATTTAATCAGGGGTAGATCAAGAGGGAATAGGGTCATCAGTTGCCTCCCTCCCCCACCCCGCTCCATTATATATATGTGTATATGTATAGTAGATGTTTTAATTAATAGAAGTTGATAATATGATTCTATGTAGAAAAATTATTAATATTTGAGGTAGCTTAGTCGGTAATAGACATTTTATTACTTTAACGGCGTGTTTGGTTCGTGGAATAGGTCGGGAATGGAATACCATTCCTAGGAATAGACCTATTCCATTGTTTGTTTCGTCATTCTATTCCTGGGAATAGCATTCCCGGGAATGAGCTATTCCCTTTGCAAGGGGAATAGCCATTCCTAGGGGACCCCCTAGTATTAGCTATTCCCAAGTATTTGGGAATAACTTTTATACTATAGTACCAAAAATATCCTTTTTTTTATTATATTATAATCCTTATATATAATATTCGTTTATTTAAATAAATATTTATTTATATATTAAAAATGTAATTAATAATAATAATACATTTTTTTATTTTAAAAAAAACTTGTAACTAAGAGCAATTAAGGCTCCTTTAAATGAATGAGTTTTTGCTCTTTAAGGCTTCCTCATCTTGTTGTTAATTTCAAAAGAGAAACAATACTTCTCATATATAGAGGAGCTCAAATGAGCTCCTCTTCATGAGTTATCAATGTGGGATCAAAAATTTTAATTTGTGTTTTAAAAAATATTTTATATATAATTTTTTTTGTATTATTATTATTATTGTTATTAATATTGTTATAATTTTTATTTTATTATTACATAATAATAATAATATTATTATTAATAATAACATGAATGTCCTTATTATTATTATTATTATTATTATTATTATTATTATTATTATTTTTACATATTTTATAGGGGTATTTTTGTCTTTTAAAACATATTTCATTTCTATTCCTTAAACCAACCAAACACTATAATATAATTCCTAAAGTCCATTCCTTCCGCGAACCAAACAACAGAATACAATTCCTATTCTATTCCATGCATATTCCATTCCTTATGGAATAACATTCCTATTACCTCAAAATTCATTCCGTGAACCAAACGTGCTGTAAGAGATCAACGATTCAAAACTTGTCGATTACAAAGGAAATATATTTTGTAATTCAATTATTAAATACGTTGAGTTGATCGAATTATGTGTCTGGTTTGGTTAACGAGAGTTGACTAAAGTTATTTTTAATCCAATTTTTCATAATATTAAGTTTAGTATTAGTATACAAAATTTATATATTTAGAAACTACACTAAAAGTACTTGATATCTACTATTTTATACAATAATTCAATCCTTATTTTGGTTGTTTTGATGCTTATTTTCTTTATCTTAGTAAAATTGAGAATTGTTTGTGTGTTATATTGTCCCAAGGGTTAAATTATCCACAAGGAGCAGCAAATGAAGAATTTTGGAACATTTTGGACAAGTTTTGAAAAAAAATGAAATTACCTAAGGAAGGAAAGGAAACAATAATAAGAATTGAAAAAGAATTGAAAGTTGCCTCATGGGCCCAAGGCCCATCTATCTCCTATATATTCTACATATTCTCTACAATTTAGGGAGTTCTCAACCCTAGTTAGATTTAATTTATTTTTCCCCTTCTCTTTATATTTTCCTTAGCATAGTTTAGATTAGTTTTATATTAGATTATTTAATTTCAAGCTTGGAATCTCAGACTGAAGTTGAATTTGTTCTTCATTATCAGTAAAATTTTCTCTTTCCTTTATATTTAATTTCTTGCAATGTTTATGGTTATTTATTATTGCTTTTCTTTGTTTACTTTTATGATGCATGAGTAGTTAGCTTTTGGGTTTGGATTAGGGTTCTATTGCTATTCTCGATGCTAGGTGTATAATTATTGCATAAAGGGGATAATTTATTAACCTAGGGTTTTATGTTTGAATTGGATTATAAATTCCTCTTATTAATAATTGATGCGCAGCTTTTATTGATTTGTTTTGGAGAGGATTTCATCACAACGGAAGTTAGGTGAAAGACTCAACCTAACCAATTTCAACCCAATTTTTTCTACTATGAGAATAGGGGTAATTTGGGGCTTATAATGCTTTTGTGTTTCAAGGTTAAAATTGATGCATTACGAAAGTGGGGCAATCCTAGCCTAATTCTAGTTTATTGATTACGAAAGTAGCTGAACTGAATTCTTGAGTGCATTGCCAATAAGTCCCTGGGTTAATTGTTTTTCCCTAATTTTGAGATTGTTAGAGCATCAAGATTGCAATACTCCTAATCTGACCCATTCTTTTATCATATAGTTTATCCATTATTTTATTTGCATTCCTTTTATTTCCCATATTTAATTATAATTTATTTGGATTCTAGTGAATTCCAATACTTCAGTGCCTAGAATTTAATAATTCACACAATACGTGCCATAGCCAATCCTCAGCGGAACGACATTTACACCATCATATTTACACTCACAATTATACTCATCAGTACTATTAATTAAACACAAAAAATCAAATTTAAAAATAACTAAAAGATACTAAAGAAAATAAACAAAGAATAAAGACTTGGTTTGTCCAATGAATAGTAAGTAAGACAGATAAAATGAGATAGATGAAGTAGTATTTTATTACGTTTTAAAATTTTTTAAGTTTTCGCCCCCACTTAATATTATTTCTAGATCCACCCTTACCTATAATAGTGACTTTATAAGCTTGCAATAATAATAAGGTCCAAGGGTCAGTAAACAAAACGTGAAATTGCAATTTGGTCATTGAACGAAAAAATGTGTAATTAAGTCACTCAACACTCTAAATGTATACAATTTTACCTGATAGCACCTCATCTAGCATGTTGCATGTTGATATGGAAAATGACTTGACATTTTTTTAATTTTCTTTTCATTTCTTTTTTAAAGTAAAGGAGGAGTACATCCACGATCATTTAACTGATCCTCACGTCGTGTGAAGTGCCCAAGAGGCCAAGCTCGGCCTCGATTTCTTTGGGTACTCTTCAATCCACCTGAAGCTCTCACCCTGCCTGCCTACCGGCTCCATTGGCGATAGCATTCGCAACCTTGTTTTGCTCTCTCGGGATGTGTCTCAAAATAATCTCCCAGTTGCAACTCTTCTAGGCTCTACATTGATCAATAAAGTTTCTAGCGAGACCATCGTAATCATCACTTCCATTAATAAGATTTATCGCCTTGGTGAAGTTCGACTCAAATTATACTCATCGATATCCCAGTTCCCACGCTTTCCCTAATGCCGTGTGGATTCCACATAGCTCTGCTTCTAATGGCTTGCATGTTCCAATCATTCTTGAGAACGCGCCTAGGAATTTTGCTTATGCATTTCGGAAAAGGCCTCTGCTCGTTGCATGCTTGTTATTATCTACGCACTCGTCCGTGTTAACCTTAATCCAGCCTTCATCTGGAGGTTTCCATGGTTGGCTCTGTCGTTGGTCTCTCCTTTGCCTTATTCTAGGGCCTTCATTCCTTTCCAGTACTTCTTCGATTTCTTTGAAACGATCTTGCAGCCACTCAACTTTATCCCTGACGTCCTATTTCACCTTTAAAGATAAAATTATATTGTTCCCCCACTTCCAAATCCACCATGTTGTAATCGCAAACCTGGCATTCCTCTGCTTTCTTCTCTGGCCGCCCTTATTACCTGCTAAGTTAGAACTCAACCATTCATTAAAATCCATATTATGATTCATACCTGGGTTATCCACAATGTCGATACTTTTCCAAACTGCTTCTGCTGTCGGACAGCTCCTTATGGTATACTCAACGTCTTCCCTCTCCGTGCCGCAGATGGTGCAACGTTCATCCGGAGTGAATCCTCTCTTTTCCCTTTCACTGTTGCACATAATCCGTCTGTGGGAATATGTTGGGGAAACCTCGCTCCAAGTTTATCTTCCGTAGCTTTGGCCCTGTTTGGTAAATGGCTGTTGGCTGATTGGATTGGCTTTTGGGTTAGAAGGTATGATTAGTTGATAACATTGGCTGATTGTAGAAAGTCATTTGATAAATTAGCACTATTTGGTATAATTTCTTTTATCAAAAAGCTAATTGAAAAAGCTGCTTTGAGTAGACTTTTGAATTTTAGTATTTTGGAGTTACAAAAAACTTATTAACCAAACAATTAATAGTGGTTAAATAAGGCAAAATTGGCTGATAGGCTGATTATTTATCAAACAATGCCTTTATCTTTCAACTCAATCGGGACAGCGTCGAGCAAAATAAGTCCCCTACTGTGGGAGACTCAATCGGGACAGCGTCGAGCAAAATAAGTCCCCTACTGTGGGAGAGAGCTTGTTTCACAAGAGCATCCGTGACTCTGTTATGTTCCCGGTAGATATGGTGCAAGTCCACTGATAAAAATTCCTTCAGAACATCACGGCATCTAGCAATAATATTATGGGACCGCACCCTGCTTCGGGTAATACCACGCAGACTCTCGATCGTGCATTTAGAGTCACTTTCAAGCAGCAAATGTCGAATCCCAAGCCGAGAAGCCATCTGCAAACCTTGATACACCCCCCAAGCCTTTACTTCCTCCATCGAACAGCAGCCTATATTATACGTTTTTGTTTTTCATTTTTATTTGTTTATTATTTTACTAGTTTTTCTTATGCGCGATGCGCAAAAAATAGGTGCCCAATATTAATATTTTGCATTAAAATTTTAAATTTATTTAAATTTTAATATAGTAAATAATAATAATAATAATAATAATAATAATGTAAAAATATTTTTATAAATTGGATATTTATATTTTAAAAAATAACTAACATATAACTCTAATATTTAATGTGTATATATTATTATTATTATTATTGAAGAAGATAAGAAAATATATGGTGGATGCATGTGCATAGTAACAATAGTAGAAAAGATAACGGAAGTTATAACGTAACGGTAAGGGTATATTTGTCCAAAATATTACGTAGTACAACTTTTATAGCATAATGTACAAAAAAAAACTTAATAGAAAAAACGGACATAAATGAGGGGTATAACATTCATCCACATTTATTATGTTTTTAAATTATTATTATAATGTAATGTAAAAATAGAACTATATTACTTTTCAAACACGTTTTTCTTTCTTTTGTCCAAATTTAAAAAGTTGTCTATTTATAACTTTTCCTCATGAAGCTTTACCCATTTCAGTCAAAAAGCCTCGGGTTTTACCTGCCAGACGCCAAAGTGATTTCAGTAACGTTTTGTAGCTGTGCTCTTTAGAATGATTGGGGGTAGAAAGTCTGTCGTTGCTCGGAATATTTTCTATTGGTTTAGACCAGCATATGCCCACTATTTGTGTTGTTGATGATGAGCAGTGAGATCCGGAAATGAAGGCAGAAAGTGAAAAATTCGTTGACAATGAGAAAGTGAAAGATGTTTCAAAAAAGAGAGGAGAAAGTGAAAAAAAAAAAGTGAAAGATGTGTTGGAAAATGATGGCTAATGGTTCAGGAGACAAAAATTTTGGAGGTGGTAAAAGAAAGAGAAGGGAAAGCATGCGAGAAGGATTAAAAGGGAGGGGCTGTGAATGATTGGAAAGAACACAAAAAGAAAAGAAAAAACAAGGAAAAGAAAGGAGAAAAGACAAGAAAGTGGAAATTGTCAGCATACAAAAAAAGGGAGAAGTTGGTTTGAAATAAGGAAAATACTACTCCTACAATTCTAATCTTAACTTTTATTCCTTCTCACAAAATTTTGATATTGAATGAAACTTAAAAAATGAAGATAATTAATCATCAATTGCCACATTAGAGTGTAAAAGAGAGAGTATATGTATTAAAACTCATGAAATAATGGACATCATGATGAAGGAATCTTTTTAGATGGGTACACTACTAGCTAGAGCAATTTTATACCATGTACCAAGAGTAAGGATTATATTGCATTGTGAACCTTTGTCCAAAAATTATGTGTCTGCAGTTAACACAATATGTACTTGATTTGAGATAAAACATAATTTACCTAGCTAGAGATAGCAGTGTGAACCATGATCCATGCAATGATTGCTATAAGAAAGAAGCTAGCCTCAGCACTCTTTTAGTGCACAAGAATTGGACTAGTTTAGTGTAGCAGCCATGAGAGCAATTCTGTGTTGCATTCTGTCACTCATTTTTATTCTGTTTCTTAGACCCACGCATTCCATCAGAAAGGTAAATATTAATGCAATTTCATACAAGTACTTTCATGAAGGCCTTTTAGATGATAAAGCTTAATAACCAATGCTGCTATGATTTATGTTTGACATTAATTTTTGTGTGGAAATAGTCATATGTGGTGTACTTGGGTGGTCATTCACATGGAAAACAAGTCTCTTCAGTTGATCTTCACAGAGTAAAACATTCTCATCATCAGCTGCTTGGAACATACCTTGGAAGGTATATTATAGAAGCAGCTTCATTCTTTTTAGTTTTGGTTGCCTTTGTATGCTCTCCGATCCCTCAATGTTCTGATTCTTTGGTTCAATGTGTTGTTGGATAATCTAAACCTTATATTAAAGTTCCGATAAGGCCAAAGATGCAATCTTTTACTCATACACCAGACACATCAATGGGTTTGCTGCTATGCTTGAGGAAGAAGAGGCTGCTGAGATTGCCAGTAAGCAAGCTAAGCAGTATTAATTATTAATTTGTTTTTCAAAGGGTTTTGGGATTTAAGTGCATGAAATATGGTAATGTGCAGAGAATCCGGAGGTGATATCAGTGTTCTTGAACAGGGCAAAACAATTGCAGACAACTAGATCATGGGAGTTTGTTGGACTGGAAGGTGAAGGAGGCTTAATCCATGAGGGTTCAATATGGAAAAAGGCGAGGTTTGGAGAAGATACCATCATCGCTAATCTGGATGGTGGTATGTATCCTCAACTCTCTCTGGTTATCTGCTGCTATCCATTATGTCGTCTGCAGCATAGCTTTTGTTTCTCAGAATTGAATTTCAATTATATCCATTGCCCAATAATCATGTTTTGTGTGCTGTGTTGGAGCTGCAGGAGTATGGCCTGAATCAAAAAGCTTTAGTGACGAAGGATTTGGACCAATTCCCAAAAGGTGGAAAGGGATTTGCCAGAATCAGAAAGATAAAAGCTTTCATTGCAACAGGTTTTTATTTTATTTTTTTCTAGCTTTAATTTGTTGGTGTTTTGTTCTGAACTTGCTTTGATTTTAATTATGATTTGGATAACAAAGGAAACTGATTGGAGCTAGATACTTCAACAAAGGGTATTCTTCTGTTGTTGGCACTCTTAATTCCAGTTCCTTCTTCACCCCACGAGATGTTAATGGTCACGGGTCCCATACCTTATCAACAGCGGGTGGTAATTTTGTTGCTGGGGCAAATGTTTTCGGTTTGGGCAATGGAACAGCAAAGGGTGGCTCTCCCAAAGCTCGGGTAGCTGCTTATAAGGTTTGTTGGTCGGAAGGTTGCACTGATGCAGATATCCTGGCTGGTTTTGATCGGGCAATTGAGGATGGTGTTGATGTGCTGTCTGTATCGCTTGCAGCAGACCAGCATAGGCAATATTTTGAAGACAGTTTGGCCATTGGTTCCTTTCATGCTGTAAAGAATGGTATTGTTGTGGTTGCCTCAGCTGGTAATTATGGACCTGCTTCCGGTTCTGTCGTTAATGTTGCACCGTGGCTGATCACTGTTGGGGCAAACACCATGGACCGACAGTTTCAGAGTAATGTAGTGTTGGGAAACAACAAACACTACACAGTAAGTTTCCGTTCATTGCTTCTTCTTTGCATTGCATTATACATAAAACAAACCTCATCATATGTACAGTATATGTCTGTGTTTGTAGGGCGAAAGTGCAGCGCCGCTAAAACTTCCAACTGGGAAGTTCTATCCACTTCTTTCTGCTGCATCGGCTAGAACTAAGATTAATGCATCCATTTCAAGCCAAGATGCGTAAGGACGAATCCTCTGATCTGTTATTCACTCTATATATATACATTGATTTTAACTGATAGTATCATACTTGCTATATATAACTCGTGCAGTCTGCTTTGTAAGCCTGGAACTCTTGACCCAATAAAGGTAAAGGGGAAAATTTTGGTTTGCCTGCGAGGCAAAATTGACGAAATTGAAAAGAGCCATCAAGCTGCTTTGGCTGGTGCTGTGGGAATGGTTCTGGCAAACCATAATGAAACCTTTGATTACATTAATATTGAAGCTCAGCCATATCTTCTCCCTGCTACACATGTCACCTACAGAGATGGACTTGCGATCTTTGATTACATTAATAAAACCAGGTAATTAAGATCACCCTACGTGTTGACAATCACTAATCATCAGATTCTCTTACATACGTGACTAATGAATACATGATAAGTAGGAATCCTGTGGCTCACATTACTCATACAAACACACTATTGGGCGTGAAGCCATCTCCAGCTATAACACCATTCTCATCAAGAGGCCCTAACACCATTAATCCAGATATTCTCAAGGTTTGCTAGTTTCCAAATTTGTGTGCTAATTGTGATGATACGCTATTCTATTCTGTGATGTTTTTATGTATGTATGTATTCCAGCCTGATATATCTGCCCCTGGAGTGAATGTGATAGCTGCCTTTACTGAAGCCACAGGGCCATCTCATAAAGATTACGATAAGAGGATTGTTTCATTCAACATACTATCAGGGACTTCCATGTCATGCCCTCATGTAACTGGTATTGTTGGCCTTCTCAAAACACTCTATCCTTCATGGAGCCCTGCAGCAATCAGATCTGCTATTATGACCACTGGTATGTATGTATTTCATGATTTCAATATGTCTTGGAAGTTTACTTATATGCACTAATAAGGGCATTACCTTTCACAGCCACAGTTAGAGCCAACTCGGGGAAGACAATAACTGACGATAAAACTAGAGAGGAAGCAACCCCATTTGCATATGGAGCTGGACACATAAACCCAAACCGCGCTGCAGATCCTGGCTTGGTCTACGACTTGAAACTCACGGATTATGTCAACTTCATCTGCGCACAAGGCTACAATGAAACTGATATCACAAGGGTTTTAGGGACGCCATACAAGTGCCCTCACCACATTACTCTCTCCACCTTCAACTATCCCTCAATCGCTATCCCTCACCTCAAAGGCACAGCCACCGTCACCAGAACTCTAAAAAACGTCGGCTCTCCGGCTACCTACACAGCTTCTGTTCGTAGCCCGGTTGGATTCTCTGTCACTGTGAACCCCAAGATTCTCAAGTTCGAAAAGGTTGGCGAGGAGAAAAGTTTCAAAGTTACTCTCAAAGCAAAGGGGGAAAACGCTAGTGCTGATTATGCATTTGGGATGTTAAAATGGTCTGATGATAAAAAGCACCGTGTGAGAAGTCCCATTGTTGTGAAAGCAGCAGCGTATATGAATGCCACACCCTTCTAGGCTTGCTTGATTCTTGTGGATTGTATTTCAGAGTTGCAAAAACTTGGTCTTGCAAATGTTGATTCAAACTTTGCTTAGTGTTGGTCTTGCATAAGTTGTATGGTGTAGGTCACGCCCCACCTCTAGGACATGACCAGATCGTATCATTACGCGGAGACTTATAACAATATGAAGCTTAATCATACATAGTCCTCGAAATCTTCATAATAACACTTGAATACATAATAATTCTACAACCCAAAATGACAAAATATAAATAGTTGGTTCTTCCCAAAAACTTATCAAATCACCACCATTATATACTTACAATCGTATGTCCAAAATACATCGCAAGCACAAAAAATCAAGCACAATGGGCTACCAAAAATACAAAAGGTTAAAGGTATAGTAATATCCAAAACAAGCAAAAAAATCGTAATAAGCTCCAATACTAGGACTAAGTCTCCTAGTTTCAAAAGTCACCTTCGAAACCCCACTACTTGTGCTCTTGCTATTCGCAACTCCTTTACTCTGATACATGAAGAAATAGAAATATTGAGCTAATGGCTAGTAACTGATACTTTTCTCAACCCCGGATCAAGTAACTTTAATAGAATACAATAAATTTTAGAGTAATAAATAGAATATAGATGCAAATCTCGATCTTTTAACTATATCAAAATCATAATATAATTCTATCATACTATAGACAAGTTTCCAAAATAGAAAACTTTAGCTACATGGGCATCAACATTATTTCATAACACAATACTTTCCAAAGCTCAAATCATTCCTTAATCTATGACTCATTGGCAATGTACAAAGTCAACCACCATTATATCACGTGGCACAGGCTATTCAGAATGAGTCAGGCTCGAACATTCGGAATGAGTTGGATAGAGCGTTTCAACAAATAATTCAAAAGTAAAGACTCGACGATTCAGAATAAGTCAAGCTCAACGATTCATAACGAGCTCTTAGGAACGTTCCAAGTCGAAACAACACAAACAATCAAATGTAGGTTACCTCATGAGTATGGCCAAACATTCAAAATAATTCTTATAATCAATTAGCCCTACTGTAGCAAAAATCACATAACAACGTACATATCCAAAAGTAATATGAAATCCGAATAACTCATCACTTAACAAAACAAATATGAAATTATAAACTAATAATTGTCAAATAAATTACTTGATCCACTTTTAGAGGAAAACACCTTAGTACGAATCATACAAATACAATTATAATTAAAAAAAATCATTTTCACTTATTCGTACCCAAGAATAATATCTTTAATCAAGCTTAGCTTAATAGTCCAAACACATATCATAGCAATTCTTCAAACATATATTTATAATTAGCTTGAATCATATTATATCAAAAGCCCGAAATATATTTAACTCATATTAACCCTAAAATGAGTATTCAAAGTAGTAGAGATTCCAAAATAGGTAATGGGTTTGTAAAATAAGGAGAAAAGAGTTAACCACCTACTTAAAACATCCAAATCTTAGCTATTTAGCTCACCCAAATACTCTTTGTCAAAATTTCTAATATTTTCAAACATCAATCGTAGGGCTCCAATGACTAAACTAAAAAAGAGTGAAATATGGAGGTCAAACTCACCTAGAACACTCCAATGACTTTGAGACTTAAGCTTGAAGAGGATGCAGATCAAGATTCAAGGTTTTTCCTTCTCCTATATCTCTTAGGAAACACTCTCGCTATATTCTTTAAATGAAATGCTCTCCTAAAGAGCAAAGTAATTCCTTAAGCTTTAGAAGTTTGGTTCACGAAATCTTGGATTATCCCCAGGTAATAGTGATGTGAACCTGGTTGACTCGATCTTCTCTTCACGCTCTAATTTTAAAGAATATTTTAAAATGGTTTATTAGGTTAGGTGAAATCAAATTTGGAGGTTTAATTTGGGCTAGGGTAAGGGCTAATTTTTGGATTTTAATAAGTCCCCGGCCACACCGGGTTATAAGGTGATACATAGGATTTGGGACAACGCCACAAGTGAGGTTTCACACTTGATAAGTTAGGATCCCCATGACTTGGTCATGGTCGAACTCTCTCGAGTTCCAGAAAACACTCATTTTTCTAACTCAAAAATTCTCAACTTTATATTTCATTTAGCATTCAATGGCCTTAAATAGTCATTAACAAGCTGATTACAACCACATGAACGAGATAATTATTAAATATATGATAAACTAATCATAACCAACAAAATAAGATAAATATGAAAAGTAAAATAATTCTAACAAATTAAATCTAAAATAATAGCAAAATAATCATCCTAATTAATTAAAAAAACTAATTCTAAAATATTCTAACAGCCAATTGTTGATTCTCGTGACCACAACATTCTCTCTCTTTAGAGGAATTCATCCTCGAATCCACGTTCTAGGAACCGTTGAAGCTTCATGAGCCTTCGTGAAGAGACAACTGTCTGCTCTGATACCAAATGATGTGAACTTGGTTGCCCTGATCTTTTCTTCACGCTCTAATTTTAAAGAATATTTTAAAATGGTTTATTAGGCTAGGTGGAATCAAATTTAGAGGTTTATTTTAGGCTAAGGTTAGAGCTAATTTTTGGATGCGTGAACCAAATGATGTGAACCTGGACACCTGGTTCATTCATGATCAAATGCTCTTTAATATATATATATATATATATATATATAACACCTATGATCTAAAAATAGGAAGGCACAACAATGTACACTGCAAGGCACAACAATGTGTTTAGGAAAACTCAACAATATGCATTCTACGGCAAACAATATTCACTACAAAGGCACAACATTGTGCTCTGGAGAGCATAACAATGTGCTCTGTATGGCATAACAATGTGCTCTGTATGGCATAACAATATGCACTGTATGGCATAACAATTTGCACTGGAAGAAGGAAAAATGTACACTGTATGGCATAACAATGTGCACTGGAAGAACGAACAATGTGCACTGTAAGGCAAAAAAAAAATTAACTAACTTACGCAAAATTATAATAATGCCACCGCGTTTTAAAAAAAAAACAATTCCAATTTGGACCCTTGATCTGGACTCAATCTACGGATATAATTACATCATATTTCTCAGCTACGACATTGAAAGAATGAACAATTGTTTGCTTAATATCAAGAATCTTATAGAAACAAACATAAATAAATTCATAATTCATTATCAAAATTTCATTTCCACCCAAACTATAATAACTCATTTCTAGCTAGACTGGTTTATGGGCATCTATGGGTTTGACTGTAACAGTTAATTATTCCACTAATAGTTTTGCAGAATAGCTGGAACACGTACGTATTGTGTTTAATTGATGTGCACCACAAAATGCAGTATGCGGCCGTCCTATGGGCAACAGGCAGAAGATGTTGTTGTTTTTTTTAATAATGGAATGTGAAAAGGCAATGGGTGCTTATGTTATTCTTTTAAAGTGTGTATCCAAAGGCTATGTGACTCAACTATGTATACTATTTTTGTGCCTGTATAAATTTGTGCATCGAGGAGTGTTAAATGAGTTAAGCGAAATGGTACATACATAATTCTATTTTTGTTCAGCCATATCAGTGTGTGCACTACCATATGTAGATCATTTGTGCAGGTGATTATGACACATTATTTTGCACCAAAATGCACAATAGATACGCCCGCATAGGAAAAGAACATATGTTCAACACTAATGCCCAAATGAGGTAAAACAACAATGCACAAAACAACGTCATAAAAATTATAATAAGATAAACAAACTAGATAAACGAATTTAACACACACAAAATTCTACCACCACAACCGAAATAAAAAACAACAAGCATTGCTAAAATTTTAAAGTAACCGCACGAATTAAAAACACATGTCTTGGGAAAAACAGCCCGCATGTAGATAAAATATAAATGGCAATACAGTAATGCACAACTACCAAAAACAACAATGCACAAAACCGCTTAAAAAAAGCAAAATAAAATGAGCAAAACAGATAAACAAATTTAACACACAAGTTATTTTTAGCACCACCTAGAACCATACCACTAAAAAAAGTACGTCTAACTTGGAAAAAATTAAAAAACCGCATGAATAAAAAACGGATGTAAAAAATAGACAATATGTAGTGAAAAATGGCAAATACACCAATGCACAAATACTAAGAACACCAATGCACAAAAATGAAACAAAAACAATGGAAAGAAAAAAAGGAAAGATAAAAATAAAATCGCATCCACCTTGGATAATATAATTAAAACTAGGAAAGGAAACTTGAACAATATAATTAAAAATAATTCATTAGTGGACATATTTATGTGTCCTTTAAGTCTTCGAACCAACGACCTAAGGATTTCCTGCTAAGTTCAAGTACAAACTACAGTCCCACGCTCTACCAACGAAGCTAAGGTCGGATAATGTTAGATGTGCCAAATTGGTTTTATTTGTCGACAACTCAACCTTTATTTTTATGGGGAGGAGATAAAAATAATGGGGTGAGAGAGGCTTGAATTCTTGACCTCAGGATAACTCAGAAGCTATGAGACCTACGCGCTAGCCAACTACGCTACCACCCCTTCACATTTGCTTAATATCAAGATTCATATAGAAACAAACATAAATAAATTCATAACTCATTATCGATATTTCATTTCCACCCAAACTATAATAATTCATTTCTAGCTAGACTGGTTTATGGACATCTATGGGTTTGACTGTAACAATTAATTCCACTAATAGTTTTGCAGAATAGCTGAAACACGTACGGATTGTGTTTAACTGATGTGCACTGCAAAATGCAGTATGTGGCCGTCCTTTAGGTAATAAGCAGTAGATGTTGTCGTTTTTTTAAATAATGGAAATTGAAAAGGCAATGGATGTTTATGTTGTTCTTTTAAAGTGTGTATCCAGAGGCTATGTGAGTCAGATCAACTATGTATACTATTTTTGTGCCTGTATAAATTTGTGCATCGAGGAGTGTTAAATGAGTTAAGCGAAATGGTACATACATAATTCTGTTTTTGTTCAGCCATATAAGTGTGTGCCCTACCATATGTAGATCATTTGTGCAGGTGATTATGGCACATTATTTTGCACCAAAATGCACAGTAGATACGCCCGCATAGGAAAAGAACATATGTTCAACACTAACGCCCAAATGAGGTAAAACAACAATGCACAAAACAACGTCATAAAAATTATAATAAAATAAACAAACTAGATAAACGAATTTAACACACACAAAATTCTACCACCACCAACGAAATAAAAAACAAGCACTGCTAAAATTTTAAAGTAACCGCAAGAACTAAAAACACATGTCTGGGGAAAAACAGCCCGCATGTAGATAAAATATAAATGGCAATACAGTAATGCACAACTACCAAAAACAACAATGCACAAAACCGCATAAAAAAATCAAAATAAAATGAGCAAAACAGATAAACAAATTTAACACACAAGTTATTTTTAACACCACCTAGAACCAAACCACCAAAAAAAAGTACGGCTAACTTGGAAAAAAAATTAAAACACCGCATGAATAAAAATCGGATGTAAAAAATAGACCATATGTAGTGAAAAATGGCAAATACACCAGTGCACAAATACTAAGAACACCAATGCACAAAAAGGAAACAAAAACAATGGAAAGAAAAAAAAAAGGAAAGATAAAAATAAAATCGCATCCACCTTGGATAATATAATTAAAACTAGGAAAGGAAACTTGAACAATATAATTACAAATAATTCATTAGTGGACATATTTATGTGTCCTTTATGTCTTTTGTAAGATGTATAATGGATGCTATATTCCGACCTGCCGGATTCGAACCAGCAACCTAAGGATTTCCTGCTAAGTTCGAATACCAACTACAGTCCTCCGCTCTACCAACTGAGCTAAGGTCGGATAATGTTAGATGTCCCAAATTGGTTTTATTTGTCGACAACTC
>CM008341.1:25942570-25961922 GCA_002525835.2 Ipomoea batatas | reverse complement strand
TTAATATTTAATAAAACAAATTGAAGTAATAAAAAAATTAAAGAATTGTGGATATTACCTCTTCTCAACTTTTAAAATTGAGATACTAAGAATGAAAAAACTCATAGGCTAAATCTTACCTACTCCAACAAAAACATTCTAACAGTCTAAACCTTAGCCTACAACAACGAAATTAAAACACTCAACAATTTAAATGAAAACACTTACTATCACGTACAAGAAAAATACTCAAATGAGACTACTAAATCTTACAACAAGAAAAACACTCAAGCAAGCTAAGCAACCTGAATCTTAGTTACTCCAAGGGAAACACATGGTCCACAATGCTGTGCAGGGTAACTTCCCAACAACTAGAAACTGAAAAGTATTCAACTCCACTTACATCAAATTTCCTCCAAGCCTCACTTTTCAAGTTATAAATCAAAATAGAAAATTTCTTACTATATATACATAATAACAACACAATATCCTCATCATCATGATTTGTAGTAAAGCGCATCCATTGAGTAAGGTAAATTATTCTACTCCATTGTATTGGAATGGTGATAGTAATCTTCTCCCAACATTTCTTAGATTTCTCCCAAGTCCAAACACCCATGTAGTATAGACCTTCTCTCCCTCTTAATACATAGAGAGGATGAACAAGAACTATAGTCAACTGACCTCCAACTTCTAGCAATGCAGACTTTAAGAAAAGTACATTATCCGCCAGTGATGAAACTTCATCTGGAAGAGTAATCACAGAAAAACTCTCACACCCAACATCAAATGCTACTATATGGAATGTACCAACAAGGGTATGTTTAGTCCGCCAATTATAGGAATAGATAACTCCGTCAATGTAAACATTAGTATTGGAATAGTAACAGTTGGGACGGTCACCAATGGGGAAGAAGGGGCAGGAAGAGTAGTTGTTGATCTCCCTCCATGATCTATCCACTCCCACAGTAAAAACCCAATGCTTATACTCGTAGCCGATGAGTCGTCTGCCCTCTTGATCAACCATCTGGGCTGACATCAAATCCTCTTTATCAACCATCTGGACTAACATCAAAACCTTGTATCTTTTAGATTGTAAATCGTACCCCAAAAGTAGTGCACAATCCTTGTATTGGATTCTTGGAAGGAAAATACGCTGTCCCGTACTAACGTTGCAAACAGCGACGTCTCCATTGGGTCTGGACACACAAATCAGGCCGTCCCAGGAAGAAGAGCGTAGAAAGCGTTCAGCGTCTAGGAAGCCGACACGGTTGGCTTGGATCATTCCCCGGGGGTGGGGGTTTTCTTCTTCGCTGAATTTTAGGGTGTAATATACACGACGGTAAGGGGCGGGGTGCGGTGGTCGAACCTCGCCGATAGAGATGAGAAAGCCCGCCCTACTAGGAAGAGTCAAGGACAAGGTGCGATGCAAAACGCCAAAGCCATGGCCAGCTATGAGAGCGCAGAAGAATTTAGAAACGCATCTGAATCGTACTAGGGATTTAGCAGGAAGCTTGGAGAGGATCTCGAACAGAATTTCTTGAGGTAACGTTGAAACACCCGCCATCTTGGATTCACTCATCGTAATAGGTTTGGTTAATTTGGAGCACTATTCTTGCTCGCTCGTACTGGATCGAGGATGAGATTTCATTTTTAGGGTTAATAATTATTGTCGTCTCAAAATTCATCAGTTGTATTTAGGGTTGAGAATTATTGTCGTCTCAATAATAATAATAATAATAATAATTATTATTATTATTACTATTATTATTATTATTATTATTATTATTAAAATTTAAAAATGACAAACCCACCACCCCTCTTTATTATTATTATTATTATTATTATTATTATTATTATTATTATTATATTATACATAACAACGGTAACGTAACACAATCTCCCCATAATTATTCATAGTAAAGCGCAACAGTAATCTAACTGCGCTGATCTTTCTACTCCTTTCCAATAGAATGGTCACCGTAATCTTCTCCCATTCCTTAAATTTCCCCCACATCCAAACATCCATGTAGCACAGACCTCCTCTTTTACGAAAAAGCTAAGAACCATAACAAGTAGTGAGCCTCCATTAGCTTCTAGCAATGCAAAATTTCAGATATCAAAACCTGAATATTGATATAGTTCATGTCGAGGATAAAACTGTTCATAGGATTTGATTCTTACTCTTTGCACAATATTGGAGTTAGTGATTGTGAAGGTGTGACGTGACTACAATTTATGTGAATTGGGTATTGCCTTTTATCTTGTTGTATACATGTATCTACAAGGAGGTTGAGCTCAAATTGTATGTGTGTATATATAGGTTGAGCTCAAATTGTATGTGTGTATATATAAAGAGAGGGAGAGAAACCCTAAGGAATAGCCTCTGCAACTTCCGTCTTCTTCCCCTATTTTCGGCGGTCGCCGCCGCCACCGATTGCTTAACGACTGCGGCGACCGCCCCTTCCTCTTCATCATCCTATCGTCTCCCTCTCCCCGTCTTCTTCTCCTCTTTGTCACCGGCCATTTTCCACCTCCACCGCGTCTCAGTCGTCCGCCACCGCGGCAACACTTCCGTCTTCCACCATAGCAGCAATCCTTCCGCCTTCCACTACCGTATAGAAACTTCCCAAACGTAGCTACTCCGTCCGCTCCCTCTGCAGATCTCAGACCTGCCACCACTCACCGCCGCACGCCACTTACGCCGTTCCTCACCACCACCGCTGCCGTCTATATTTATAAATATATATTAATAATAAAATAGTGGGTAGGGTAATAGGTTGAAAAGAATGCCTCTCATGAACATCAGTTCAGTTGGGAGGATACCCACTGATGAACCGGTCAAAAGGACAAGGCTGGATATATACCTTCAGTTGGGGAAAATGTCAATGGACTTCAGTAAGAAGAAAAAGACTCGCTTGTAACACAGTCTGCGAACTTAAGTTTTATTAGCTTAGCTAAAAAATTTAGTTTTTTGTCTGACTGTATAGAATGGCTTTACATTCCATTGAACCTTGTTGTACTCGTTATTATTTATTAATGAAGGTTTATTATTATCAAAAAAAAAAACAACAAAAAAACTAACAATAATAATAACACATGTTATTGTAATTCCTTTACAATGCAATTCTATGAACTAACAAATTACATTGTTTGGTTGGAATTGAAAACACTCAAATGCAAAATCTTACATACTCCAACAAAAACATTCAAACAGTCCAAACCTTACAAAAGGAAATTAAAACACTCAACAATTTAAATGAAAACACTCAAACATATTAAATCTTATTACCACAAAAAAAAATACTCAACCAGACTAAATTTAACAACAAGAAAAACACTCTAGCAAGCTAAGCAATCTGAATCAAGAAAAACACGTACTCAAGCAAGCTAAGCAAATCTTAATCTTAATTTCTCGAAGGGAAACACATGGTCCACAAAGTTGTGCAGGGTAACATCCCAACAACTAAAAATTGGAAAGTCTTCAACTCCACTCACATCAAATTTTCTCCAAACCTCACTTGTCAAGTTATAGACTAAAATAAAAAATTGCTTACTATGTATACATAACAACACAATCTCCCCATCATGATTTGTAGCAAAGCGCACACTAGCATTGCAAATTATTTTACTCCAATATTCTAATGGAATAGTGACAATAATCATCTCCCAGCATTTCTTAGATTTCTCCCAAGTCCAAACATTCAGGTAGAATAGTCCATCCACTAGAAATAGATTAGGAACATGAATAAGAACCATAGCTAGTCGACCTCCAACTTCTAGCAATGCAGACTTTTGAAGAAATAAATATGACTGTGATGAAACTTCATCTGGAAGGGTTATCACAGAAAAACTCTCACACCCAATGTCAAATGCTACTATATGGAGTCTACGAAACTTGCTATATTTATTAGTCTCCATATTATAGGAATAGATAACACCGTCAATGTAAACACTAGAATTGTAAACACCATTATTGGAATAGTAATTGTAGCGATAGCAATTAATGGGGTAGAAGGGGAAGGAATCGTAGTTTTTGATCTCCCTCCATGATCTATCCACTCCCACAGTAAAAATCCATTGCTTATACTCGTAGTCGGTGCTCTCTCGATCAATCTTCTTCTCGACTGACATCAAAATCTTGTATCTTTTAGATTGTGAATCATACCCCAACAGTAGTGCACAATCTCTGTATCGGATTAATCTTGGAAGGAAAATACGTTGTCTCGTACTAACATTGCAAACATCGACGTCTCCATTGAATTTGGACACACAAATAAGGCCGTCAGAGGAAGAGGAGAGTAGAAAGGGTTCGGCGCCTAGGAAGCCGACACGATTGGCTTGGAGCATTCCCTGGCGGCGGGGGTTTTCTTGGTCGCTGAAATTTAGGGTGTAATATACACGACGGTAAGGGGGAGGGTGCGGTGGTTGAACCTCGATAGAGATGAGAAAGCCCGCCCTACTGGGAAGGGTCAAGGAGAAGCTGCGATTCAAAACGCCAAAGTCATGGTCAGCTATGAGAGCGGCAAAGGATTTTGAAACGCACCTGAATCGTACTAGGGATTTGGCAGGAAGCTTGGAGAGGATCTCCATGAGAATTTCTTGAGGTAACGTTGAAACACCCGTCATCTTCTTCGAATCACTCAACATATCGTACCTTACGAGGCTTAATTTGCAGGACTTTTAGCAGATAGGTTTGGTTAATTTGGAGCACTATCCTCGCTCGCACGTACTGGATCGAGGATGAGATTTTAATTTTAGGGTTTAGAATTATTGTCGTCTCAAAATTCATCAGTTGTATTTAAGGTTAAATTCTCTCTCCCTCTCCCGATAAGAATGTGATTTCGATACAACTCATACATCTAATTAACTAGTATTTTGTACGCGCGATGCGCGAAAACTTATGCCCAATATTAAAATATTAATAAATAAAAATAATTCAATTTATATATACACAAATAATATATGTATTTTATACACACATATATGATTTACCATTCATAGAAATTTAATTAAAATATAATCAACCATTAAATAGAAATTAATAATTTTAATAAAATGACAATTAAAGAATAGGAAAAAAATATGATAGATATAGGTGTAGGGTAATAATGATGGAGCTAAAACTAACGGTGTTATAACGGTGTAAGGGTAGTTTTGTATAACAAGAATGTAGTAGGGACAATTTTTTCTAATAACATTGAAGTGTACAACATTTAAAGTAAAATGTACACATTTATTAGCATCCAAAAGGAGGGACATAAATCAAGGATATAACCTTGATTGATACTTATTATGTTTTTAGAAATTTCTTAATAATCAACAACCCTTGATCATCCTGCTCCTATACAATGCGGAAGTGCGGAACCAAATCATAAAAAATATAATATATATCCAAAAATAAAAATTGGGTGCCTTTAATTCCTTCGATCAATATAATATACTTCATCTAAACCATTTTGCAAAACCTTAATCAGGTCAAGTATTCAAAGTGGGACATGATCGATGATTAGCCTTCAATCAATAAAACAAGAGAGTTGTTGATTATATGTATATGGTGTAGGTGTAACAAGACCATAATTTATTATGTAAATTGAATATTATGGGAGACAATAGTATTGATTAGTAACCACTTAAAAATAATTTTTTCTGTTATTAATTAATATTTATTACAAAAATTTGAAGTAATAAAAAAAATTCAAGACCAGTAGATATTACCTCTTCTCAACTTTAAAAATTCATACGAGAAGGAAAACACTCAGAGGCTAAATAATGTTACATACTCCAACAAAAACATGCAAACAATCTAAACGTTACCACAAGGAAATAAAAACACGTACTCAACAATCTAATCTAAGTGAAAACACTCAAATATATTAAATAATAATCTTACTACCACGTACAACAAAAATACTCAATCAGACTAAATCATACAACAAGAAAAACACTCAAACAAGCTACTAAGCAATCTGAATTCCAATTACTCCAAGGGAAACACATGGCCCACAATATTGTGCAAGGTAACTTAGACTTCTCCCAAGTCCAAACATTGATGTAGCATAGCCCATCTCCTTCTCCTAGTCCAGGAAGACGAACAAGAACAATAGCCAATTGACCACCAACTTCTAGCAATGCAGAGTTTTTAAGAAAATAATGTGGCGGTGAAACTTTATCTGGCAAAGTTATCACAGAAAAACTCTCACACCCAACTTCAAATGCTACTATATGGTATCTAGGAACCATGTTATTTTCACTCAACGAATTATAGGAATAGATAACACCGTCAATGTAAACACTAGTATTGGAATAGTAAGGGTAGCGATAGCCAACAAAGGGGTAGAAGGGACGGGAACAATAGTTGTTGATCTCGCTCCATGATTTATCCACGCCCACAGTAAAAACCCAATGCTTATACTCGAAGCAGATGCCCCTACTCCTCATCGGGCTCCTGATTAAGACTGACATCAAAACTTTGTATCTTTTAGATTGTGAATCGTACCCCAAATGTAGTGCACAGTTTTGGTATTGGATTAGTGTTGGAAGGAAAATACACTGTCCCGTACTAAAGTTGCAAACAACGAAGTCTCCATTGGGTCTGGACACACAAATAATGAGGCCGTCGGAGGAGGAGGAGCATAGAAAGGATTGGGCGTCCAGCAGGTAGCCTACACAATTGGCTTGGATGCACTCATCTTATCTTATGGTAGTATAGGTACGGGTTTAATTAATTTGCAGGAGTTTTAGGGTTTATTATGAGAGTATCCTCGTATTGGGGGTCTTTCATGTCTTTTGCAGGTCTAAATATATGCTACATACCCCCACCATCACTGTCCGAATCCACTAGTGACTCGTCATCAGAATAATTGATTTCATCACGATTCTTTGAGATGTTATTTGTTTGAGCTAATGTTTGTACTTTAGTCTCCCTTTCTTGGTCAGCTCTCAATTCATCCCCAACCTCTACACCTACCTCATCATCTACCCAATAAAGTCAACTTCAGCCTCCCTTTCCTAATCACTATCTGGCTCAACTACTTCCATTTCTACATCAATCAAGTCTAATTCATCTAGTGTTTCTACCCAAATCTCCAAATGCTTTCCCGGGTTATCCTCATTCAATAGTGTTATTACATCATTGTCTGATTGTAGTAACTTCAATCTCTCATTCCAAAAAAAATAAATTATCACTCCTACTTCAGAATACCCTAACTGCTTTATCCTATCTTTCAACCCATCTAGAAGCACTTCCGTAGCTTCCATTCTCTCAGATATATCATAATCACCACGCAAATATTTTACTTCACAAACTCTATTTATTATCCCATTATGAAAAAGCAGAACTGAAAATGGACCAACTCCATCTCCGGTAAAGCAACCGTTTACATGCAACAGTCAACATAGTGGTCCCCATAGAACAAAAAATAATAAAGTTAAAAATCAATGCTTCCTAATCCCAGTATATGCACATGACATAACAGTAAAAATCAACAGTCAACTCTATTTTTTATTCGATGCTGATGATTTACGCATTGCAGAGTAGAGCTCCAGTCGCAGACGACGAACTATCCCTCGACGAGAGTTACGTTGATGCCCAGAGTATGAGACAGATTTCCTTGCTTTCTCCCTTCTTCTTTGCTTCAGCCCAGACGAAGTACCCCTCCACGACTTCGTTCTTTGTCTATTTTTTGAACGGGAGAAATTTGAGTTAAGCCAAATTAGGGTTGCGTTTTGGCTAGAATTATTGCTTAATCAATTTTTCCCATAGACATGGGTTAAGTTTTTCCGACCGGATTTGGTCGGGAGGACCAAATCCGTTAAAAAAGCATAGTTAAAGAATTAATTCGTTAGTTTTTAAAGTCATAGGACCAAAAGTGCAATTTTCTCTGTACAACTATTTACCAAATAATTACCAAACACCCCAAAAATCGTAAACGTTAGTAAAGTTTAAAAAAATGAAAAAAATAATGCTTAGGATTTTGTCAATCATAAAATGATTATTATTATCTTTTAAAAAATTGGGCTACAAAAAACCCACTCAAACACCATATCAATGAGATGCCCTTTATGGTTTTTATCATATGTAGTAGCAAATGAAAATTCTTAAAATAATAACGTTTGAAATAACAGCGAACACTGATGAAGTTTAAGCCAACTAAAAATCCCACCTCAGTCAAGGTCTTTATCGACAAAGTGATCATCCCCAAGGTTCCACAGATCCACACGTACACTCACCACGTTTAGGAAATTTAAACTTCTTAGCCGAGGGGCCAGACTCACTCTTCTTCTTCTTAGCCCCTCCAACAGATTGGGCTTCCTAAGAGCGTTGCAAGGATTTATCCTCACTAGCCATCTTGGTTTCGGGCACAACTAATTCTTCTTTAGTTTCACTTATTATTAGCTTTGTGCCAAATTGATCTTGAGGTTGCCCATTTGTTGGGGATTCCATTGTCTTTGAACACTCCTTTGTCTTCCCAGCATTGGCACAACATACATTCTTCTTCTTGGTCACCATAGGGGAAGGGGAAGGTAAAGGTTTCTTCTGTTGTTTCTTTTTAGCCAAACTTCATATACAATTAAAAAAAACAAGTCACAATGAATTACAGCTTCTATTCAGTAATGAACCTTTTTTCTTTGTTAAGAAAAGACAACCTTTCGTCGAATTCATCTATCATATCGGTGATAGACGCCAAATTCTCCATCGGCTCCCACGTGTTTGACTCCTCCGGCCAACCCACCCTTCGCACAATTCAAACACCCACCATAAATCAATGTTAAATTATAATTTCAGAATTGAAGGAAAATAGAAAACTGTTCTTTCTCTTCAAAATTAAATCCGATTGTTTACATACCATTTGATTAAGTACTGGGGTTCGCCTTGTTTGGTTTGCCCGGAGTTCCAAAATTTTGCAAACTCAAGTCAAGTAGCCACCAAAAGCACATGAATATATGGACAGATTGAGGAAAGAAATCTTAATAAAATAGCTTTAATTTGTACAAACAGATGATGAATGCATGCGAAAATATTTCAGGAATGAAATCTTAATAAAATATAGCTGATGTGTCTGAAGGCAAAATTCAATTCCATAAACTAAGCGTTCTGTTAATGTCTATTTACTTTTTAAATAAAAATGAAATTTTAAAACGTTAAAATGTAAAATTAAAAAAGAAAAATACTTTTTTTTTAATTAAACGAAAGCCCAACATGTCGAAGTCGCTTCTTCCTCACGGCCTCAACTAGGTAAAACCCATCTGGTAGCCCGTTTTGTTCAGTTTCACCTTTTCATTCCTTGCTCTCCACCATCCTCATTGCTTGATTCACCATTCTTGTCTACTTTGTCTTCCTCCTCAAACTCTCCCTCTGAAGACCAATCTTGCACCTCCACCGTCGGAAGTTGATTAGCTTGTGGCGGTGCTTTCGTCGGTATGGGCAAAGACTTTTTAGAACCACCCTTGCATCCGTCACTGGCCATGAAGAGAGTGTTTTTAGATGGTGAATATAGAGAGTAGTTTGTACTACACCTACGATCGTTTCCTCTTTACTTTCTAGATCTACCTTTTTTGCACTTTTCTTAAGAAGATGGGCCTTTTAAAGGGAGAAAAAGTGTACGTAATTTGTGAACGTTTAAAGTTAATTATTAAAATTATCAAAATTTAGTAGATTACTCTAATTAATTTTTAAAAATTTTCTAAATAAAACCTCATCCATGATCTTGTATCATGATCGTATTTTGTGCTTCTTGCATTTTTATTCGACCACATTCTTTGGCTCTTATAACATTATTACTATAAAAGTTTTTTTTTTTTAAAATAAAGAAGCTAATTCATTAATCATAGGCTGAAACGTTTACAATAAAGATCGATGTAATGGTCAAACATTCCTTACAGTCAGACATAGAAACAACTTTCCTAGCATAGAAAACTTGATTCGCAGACTGTTTCACAAATTTGAAGCCGAATTCTTTGAACGAACTTAAAGCTTCTTTAATGATTTGGTCAAACGTACCCAAGATTGACACTTGTTGAATAGTCTTGCACACCACCTGAGTATTTATTTCCATTCTTCTATCCATTGACAATATCTCCATCGGGCTGAACTGCATATCATAGTTCATAGGAGTCTCTTTCTCATTGTCATGTTTGTCACCCAGGATGAGATTCACGTACGCTATGACTAGTTTTATCATTTCATGCATTATGAAAAAAGAACTCGCCAAGTAAACGAGAGGAAGAAACTCGTCAAAACAATGAGAGGAAAAACACAAAAACTGCAAGCAAAATTAAACCAATAAAATAAAGCAAAGGGAAACAACAATGCGAAAATAAGAGAGTAACGACCGGCAGCGGTGGAGATGGAGGAGAAAACAGTGAATGCAGAAAAGACAATAAAGATGGACGCTGCCTGTGGTGGAGATAGCAGCAAGAGAAGACGATTGGACGCCGCCTCCGATCCGCTTGCTTCACGGAGGAGGCGGCCATGAAGGAAACAAAAGAGGAGAGAACTTCAGTAGGGTTTGGGTTTCGTAAAGATGGGTATTACTATAAAAGTTTTATGCAGTAGTAATAACATGATGTATAAGTAGGGTAAGATAATAAGTATAAGAAAATTACGATTTATATTAAAGTACAAAGTGTCAACCATAATTAATTCTATTGACAATATTGTAAAAGGTTATTTTCCTCTTCTAGATTTACATCATAATATTTATTTTTAGACATTAAACACATTATATTTATAACCTTATTGGTTTTTTTTTTATTAATTTTCACTAAGTTAAATTTTTTCATATAATTACCAAATACAATAAAAATAACCAATTGAGTAATTTTATATCAAATACCTTTTGGTTTGATGGCATCATTGTTTCTTTTCATAAAGAATGTATCAGGTTTGAGTTTAAACAGTTTTTACCTTTATGATTTTTCTATCAAAAAAAAAAATATTTGAACATTTTTTCACTTTTTTGATTGATATAATAAAATATTTTTTTCATTTTTAAAATGAAATATGGTAATAAGAAATATTTTTAAAAAATTCTATTTTAGTTTTTGGTTCCCAATATGGAAGCAATTTTAAGGGGAATAAATTTAAAATATTAGGTGGCAACAATTTGTTTTTGTGCTCTTGCATTGTTAAATTTGTGTAATCTAATCCGAAAAATTCCTGCTTTCAAAAAAATAAATCTGACAAATTCCTGCTTTCAAAAAAAAATCTGACAAATTCCTTGTACGCTAGAATTAAATTACTAAATTTTTTAGCATCCTAAAATTGAAATGATCACGCTATATGGGTTATGGTTGCAAAAATCGTTAGGCACCCATGTATTTTTTATTTTATTTTTTATTTTTAATTTTTTTTAATTTTTAATTTTTAAATTTTTTAGGACTAATAATTATAAACTACTTAATACTTTATTAATTAATACTAAAATATTAATAATTTATGGACTTATGGTGATACGTTAGGTGGCTTACCGGTGCCTAGGTATGATTTTTACAACACTGATAGAGATTAAGATTTTTCATCGAAATCATTTATTATTTGATGTGCAATTAACAAGATTAATTTTTTTTAACACTATAGTTTGGGTAAGCAAATTTATGATAACCAATAATAAAAAGAGATTTATTGCTATACCCGATGGTAGAAATATTTTTGTCTCCATAACTCTATCAAATTCAAAGTAGGTAAAGTGTAATTAAAATGATATATACTTCATGGTCCACGTTGCTACATAGACCATGGTCCACAATAAAATTTTGCATTCCACAGTGTTCATATATATTCTTTAGTAGCTAAAAAACTTTTGTTATACATTGACAATAATGGAAATTGTAACAATTTATTAAGATTGGACTTTAAGTTCATTTTATAAATAGATAATCACATTGGTCAATATACAATTCTAATTTGAATTGTATTGTATAGTTAAGTTTTTAAAAAATGTTTACTATTTAAATGATTTAACAAAAATTAATAAAAACTCAATTTAAACTTGATAAAAGAAAATGAAAAAGATGAAGTAGCACTGTACCAACAAAAAAAATAAAAAATAAAAAATAAAAAATAAAAATAAAATCATAGGCTACATAGAACCACCCTTGCATCCGTTACCGGTCATGAAGGGAGCGTTTTTAGATGGTGAATATAGAGAGTAGTTTGTACTACACCTACAATCGTTTCCTCTTTACTTTTTAGTTCTACCTTTTTTGCACTTTTCTTAAGAAGATGAGCCTTTTAAAAAGGGATCGGAAAAAGTTGTAATTTGTGAACTGTTAAAGTTTTTTTTTTTTTTTTAAACTTTAACAGTTCACAAATTACAACTTTTTCTAAATTATTTAATAGATTATCAAAATTTAATAGATTACAATAATTAATTTTAAAAATTTTCTAAATAAAACCTCATCCACGATCTTGTATCATGATCGTATTTTGTGCTTCATGCATTTTTATTCGACCTCATTCTTGGGCTATTATAAGATTATTACTATAAAAGTTTTATACAGTAGTAGTAATAACATGATGTATAAGTAGGGTAAGATAATAATTATAAGAAAATTGAATTACTACTTATATTAAACTAGTATTTTCGCCCGTGCGTTGCACGGAATGGATTTATTATAATATTTTAAGAACATTTGGATCGATATACAATTATATAAATTATATCATCGAATATTATATAGCGAAATTGATGAAATTAGTTGAATCGATTATGTTTTCTGATATTTTCCTTGCTTGAATTAGAATAAATAATTGTCCAATTACCCGTGCGATGTACGGATAAATTTTTTTATAATACATTTTAAAAAGATCAATATGTAATATGACTTATGTAATTATATTATTACTAAAATAAATATGGGAAAAAAGAGAAATAATCTATTAATAATTATTATAAAAATAAATTTAACGACCGATGTTTAGCTTAATTACCATAATAATTATTAGGCAAGTACACTAATATATGTGCAATTATACTTTTATACCTTATGTATATTCATTTTCACCATATCGCATTTAATTTTTTCTTCCTCCTCTATATTCGAATAAATTAATTCTAATTATTATAAAAAATCTAACAACCCATGTTTAATTAATTTTTTTAAAGTTTAAATTATTTAAAATTTTTAAAAGGAAAGAATAATTAAATTTTTTAAAAAGTTTTTAAATAATTTTCAATCAATTAGTAATATCCTTTAACTTTTCCAATTTGCCTAGTTTTCGTCTCCTTTTCTATTAGGATCTTTTTATATTTTCACAGAGGATGATTTTATTTTCATTAATAGTAATATAGATATATAAGTACAAATAAGTATTTGAATTATTATTATTGGTGTAAATAATAATAAATTATTTTTTATTATAAAATTACACAAAAAAAATTTCCATTATTGTCACAATTATAATGGTTTAATTATTCTCAAAATTTGGTAAATAAAATTTTGTTACCAATTAAGCTTTATTAATTTTTTATCAATTAATTAATAATATTAGTTGTGCTGGAAAGTAGAAGGAGGGATTTTATAAGTTTTATTAATAGTGTTTGACCAATAAAATATTTCATTAATTGACCTCAAAAGTTTGTGCAGAAAAATGAAATAGAAGAATTTTACTTTTATATATAGTATAGATTATATAAAGCTTACCAAATAAAGTCATTGCATGTATACATCAATCAATAATAATTTTATTCGGTAAACTTTATATATATATATATATATATATATATACATATACCGAATATAGTAATATTTTTTTTGAATACTATAATATACATCATATAGTAATTTGATTTTTGAATTTTTTTTTTGTAAATATTATCATCAGAGGAATTTAATTACGTACATTAACATAATATAGTAATATTTTTTTAATGCTACAATATACATCATATACTAATTTGATTGTTGGAATTTTTATTTTTTTTTAATATTATCATGAGATGAATTTAATTACGTACATTAACATAATATAGTAATATTTTTTAATACTATAATATACATCGTATAGTAATATGATTGGTAGAAGTTTTTTTAATATTATCATGAGAGGAATTTAATTATGTACATTAACATAATATAGTAATATTTTTTTGAATACTATAATATACATCATATAGTAATTTGATTGTTGAATTTTTTTTTAATATTATCATGAGAGAAATTAAATTGCGTACATTAACATAATATAGTAATATTTTTTTAATACTATAATATGCATCATATAGTAATTTGGTTATTGGAAATTTTTTTTTTTTGAATATCATCATGAGAATAATTTAATTACATACATTAACATAATATAGTAATATTTTTTTGAATACAATAATATACATCATATAGTAATTTGATTGTTAGAATTCTTTCTTTTAATATTATCATGAAATGAATTTAATAATATAGTAATATTTTTAATGGGTTATTGTTCTTATAGTACCAAATAGATCATATACTAATATATATATATATATATATATATATATATAGGGTCACGTTCAGGTGTGGCTGTGCTCTCCCGTGCGGTTCACACCACTCAATGTTACGAAATACACCACTCAATGTTAAGAAACTCACCACACAAATATGCACTGTGGTGTGTTTCTTAACATTGTGGTGTGTTTCATTGTGGTGTGTTTCTTAACATTGAGTGGTGTATTTCATAACATTGAGTGGTGTGTGACCGCACAGCCGCACGGGAGAGCATAGCCGCATTTGAACAAAAATATATATATATATATATATATTAAAAATATGGAAGATTAATATATTCATACAGAAATAGAATTGATTAAAATATTACATTAATTTCCGTGTATAATAAGGAATGGTATTATATTCTGAATATTTTGTCAATTTTAGCCATAAATAAAGAATGATAAGGAAGTCTATAATTTCTGATAAGGAATTATTATATAATATTATGTTGACCGATTTCAAAATTTTTGGACTAAAATGAGCGGGAAATAATATTTTAAAAGGTTATTTTCCTCTTCTAGATTTACATCATAATATTTATTTTTAGGCAATAAACGCATTATATTTATAATCTTATTGATTTTTTTATTAATTGACTAACATTACACTAAGTTAAAATTTTTGATAAAATTACTAAATACAATAAAAATATCCAATTGAGTAATTTTGTGCCAAATACCTTGTGGTTTGATAGCATCACGGTTGTTTTTCATAAAAAAAAATGTTCATAATTTGTTGAGCAAGTCAGGACCTATAGTTAGGTTAGAGTGTGCTAAAAAAAATGGAGATGATTGGAGCATCACTATTTCATGTTTTATATTCATTGTCAATTTTACTAATTAATGAACACACATTATGTTGTACAAAATTTGTATTATAATTATCAATTAAAATGATTATCCACCACTTTTGAATTTTTAAATATATAATGAACAAGGAGTAACAACTATTAGCTTTTTTGTTATTAAAAAAAAATAAATAGGGGAATGGATTCAATACTTTTTACTTTTATGATTTTTCTATCAAAAAAAAAAAAGAAGAAAATATTAGAACATTTTTTCACTTTTTCGATTGAGATAATTAAAAAAGTTTTTTTTTTTCATTTTAAAAAGAATTATGGTAATAAGCAATATTTTGAAAATTTCTATTTTAGTTTTTGGTTCCAAATATGGAAGCAATTTTAAGGGGAATATATTTAAAATATTAGGTGGCAACAGTTTTTTATGCACTCGTACGTTAAATTTGTGAAATCTATAATCTGACAAGGAGGTGTTTGGTAAATAGTTGTTTGCTGATTTAGTGGGTATGACTAGATGATATTATTAGCTGATTGTAGAAAGATGCTTGGTAAATTAGCTGATAGCTGGTTACATGCAAAATAACTTTTTCAAAAAGTTTATCGAAAAAACTACTTTGAACAACTTTTTAAATTTTAGTGTTTTAGAACAATAAGTTGTTAAATTAATCAAACAATTCTATTTAACCAAGTCAAACAGCTAATAGTGGTCAAATAAATTAAAATTGAAGAAAGATTCGTGTACGTTAGAATTGAATTATGTTACCAAACAGGGTCAAATTCCTTGTACGTTAGAATTGAATTAATAACGTGGGTGGACCCGGACCGTTAGATGTATGGAGAAAGATCCGGTGAATTTACCAAAAAAAAAAGAATTGAATTACTAAATTTTTTAGCATGCTAAAATTTGAAACGATCATGCTATAGGGTTAAGATTTTTCACCAAAATCATTTATTATATATCTGATGTGCAATACAATATAACTAGATTACTATTTTTTTTAATACCATAGTTTGGGTTAGCTAATTTATGACAACCAATAAAATAAAAGAGATTTATTTCTATTTTAGATGGTGAAATATTTTGGTCTCTATAACTCTATCAAATTCAAAGTCTGTTATTGGTATCGAATTTTTGTATAAATATTATCTCAAACAACATGAAGCATAGCAAAGTTTACAATACTCCATATTTATTCAGTACCTATGTAGCAAAAAAAAAAATGGGGAAATGTAAAATTCAAAATAGGAAATGAAACGTGTAAAAAACATATAAATAAAAATATATAGGGGTATATTTGTAAATAACTTTTTCTTAATATGCATAAATAAATATTATTTATTTCATAATTAAAAATATTACACTCATAAATAAAATTAAAGTAGTCCACCAAATCATTTCAAAAAAAAAAAAGTACTCCACCAAATCACTAATAGTTAAATAGTACATATCAATTACCACAAAGTTAATTTAAATTTGAAAATATTTTTAAAATTTATGTATGTTTTCATTAACATCATAAATGTAAGATTTCTTACTTGATTTAATTTAGACAAGCAAAACACCTTTTGGCATTAGAATTTGAACTCAGAAATTTTTGTGTGTTACAATAATTGTTTCAGCATCCGTTCTAACACCAACAAAAATAGTAAGAAAAGAAACATAGGCGACCAAAGATGAATAAAGAATACAAAAAATCATATCACAAAGAATAAAGAGATAGCATATTAAAACTTAGATTTTATCGCAATTTGGAAACTTCTACTCTGCCGGGCAAACACTCTAAGGTGATAGCAAAATCCACTATAGCAAATTTAAAATATAAGATTCAAAATAAGTAGTTTACATAATTGTAAAAACTCATATACCAACTGTAACTCCAACTTAATATCACTATACGAGACCTTAGACCACACAAAATTGCTCACATATAAAGAGTGTCAAACACAATAAAGAATGATTAAACAATAAATATTTGATTGAGACTAGCAAGAAGACACAATATAAAAGAATTCTCCCAGGCTCTCTATTGGTGTCAGGCAAGCAAAACATCTAGAAAGAAGGAGGGGAGGGGGTTGAATAGACTTTCTAATGTTATTAAAATCTTGTAAAATAGCTTTAAGTGAACTTGAAGTGCCAAAGACCTTGTGGTCAAGCGGCATAGCTGTGGCTCTCCCAAGTGAGAGGTCAGGTTTGATCCCTAGTGGGGGCGTTGGCTCTTTGTGCTTCAGGTAAGTGTTACTACATTGTAACATAAAAAAAAAACTAGTTTCCTCACAGTAGATGTCTTTAGCTTGCCTTAAAAGTGAGTACCTAAGTTTTGAACAATTAAGCTTGGTTGATTGTGTGTTAAGTATGGGGTTAGTTTACAAGTAAATACTCAAACAAAAATGAAAGAAATATTTTTATAGTGGTTTGGAAACTTTCCTACTCCAAATAGGTTCCATCCACTAAGTATTGTAATGAATACAAAGTGATAAGAAGCCTCGACTTCTACCATTGATAGTACCTATTCATTGCTAGCATGTGGTAGAGGATGTTAGAAGAATGGTCTGGGTATGGGAAAATTCTTTGAGTTGGTTGATGGTGGGGGGTTGATCTAGCGAGGAGAGAGTAGTCCACTTAGTCAGGCAGCGGTTAGGAGGTAATGTCCTAGCCTATGCCCAGGGGTCCAGCTACCTCTCCGAGTTTGAGTAACCCTAACCACCATCAAAACTTGGCTTTAGTACTTCGTCCTGGACTGCTTGAGTATAAGTGAGTACAAATTAACAACGCTTTGCAACACATTTCGTATTCTAATGCCTTATATTTTATGAGTTGACTTAAAGGCTAGCCTAAGTGTGGACACACATAAGTTGTTACAAAACTCAGAAAGCTACAAAATCAAGTAGCTTTTGAGGGGAGAGAGAGAGAGAATCTATACAAACACTAGTACAAAATTGACCATATAAGTATAACTTTTAGCTATACCTTTTAAAAAAGTGTAATGTATTCCCTAAAATAAAATAAAGACCCTACTTTTCGCGGCACCCACCGAGATCGGGTGCCCCGAAAAGTTAATTATAATTTTAATAATTTTCTTTTCGCGGCACCCGCTCCTATGGGTGCCACGAAAAGTCAATCACCTTTTCCCTAGCGATTTAATTTTCTTCGTTCAAATATGAGAGACTGTACTTAGCCATTTCAATCTCTCAAATGCTGCCTCCTCCATTTCTTCATATTTGAGAGCTTCTTCCGCTGCCATCAAGTTTACTCTCATCCATCTCTCAGACGCTACCTCCTCAGCCGACGCTGCCGTCTCATCCGATGCCGACGACCTGCAATAGACGCCACCGCTGACACCGCCATTCCGTCTCGACCTGCCGTCGACCCTGCTAGCCTCCACCACCGCCACTGCTAGCCTCCGCCACCGCCACTGCTAGCTTCCGCCACTGCCATTGCTAGCCTCCACCACCACTGATAAGCCTCTTTCAACTTTCTGTTATTTTTTTCAAACTGACAGCTCAGATCTGGACGACTTCACTCTCTTTTCGCTCTATATGTTAGGGTTTCAGACATTATCACTGCGTCTCTGACTCCTCACCTCAAACTCTGGCTCCCACAGCGTCACTTTGCCTTTTTCGTGGACTGTGACTCCGACTCCGGCTCTCCACCTTCTCGGCTCTCATGGTCTCACCCCTCTCAGGTTCTCACCGTCGACTCTCGCTTACCAGTAAATTAATAATGAATGATGTGTTTTGACCCTTTGATATATATGTGTTCTTGCTTATTTAATATTTGGTTAATACTGGAAGAAATGTTAACCTGTAGTACTTTGTATAATGAGGAGGCGATTCGCAAGGCTTACTACCTTAAGGTAGTTGCGGTTTAATTTGCAGACATCATATTTTTCCACTGCAGACATTAATTTCTAGAACATTATTAGTTGCTGATGTTATTCAGTTTAATCGAAATGACCTAGTTGCTTTTTCAAAGAATTGACTAATTTGAGAACAAACGGGGCCAATATTATGATTGGTTGCTTTTAATTATGATTGGTTGTATTAAGAGCCTTTTTGTTTTTACAGTTGGGCAGGAAAATACTTCAAGTAGCATTTTTTT
>CM008341.1:25807382-25818599 GCA_002525835.2 Ipomoea batatas | reverse complement strand
TAGTAGAATGTTAAAATCATAATAATGATATATTTTACCTTTCACATTTTTACTTTGAAAACCTACATTATTTATGTAGGAAGAAATTTATATATAGTAGTAATAATATTGTAGTTACTTTTAAAAGTTAGATGGAGTCAACAAATTGACATGCAACAATTTTTATTTTTTTTGAGAGAACTTTTGACATGCAACAATAATTCAATATGTATATATGTATTATAGTTATTATTTTCTCATATATATATATNTCGTAACATTGAGTGGTGTGAACCGCACGGCCGCACGGGAAGGCACGGCCACACTTATCATGACTATATATATATATATATATATATAGGGTCATGTTCAAGTGTGACTGTGCTCTTAGGTGTGAACAGTGCGGCCTCACCACTATGTATACAGATATACACCACTCAGTGTTAGAAAATGCACCACACAAATATGCATCGTTAGGGACGCATCACCCAAAAACACACCACTAGGTATGCAAATATACACCACACAGTATTAGCAAATGCACCATTAGGGACATGGGAGTTATGGTGCATTATTTTGGGTGTGTGGTGTGTTTTATGGTGTTTTTGTATATTTTCATTGTGGTGTGTTTCTTAACATTGAGTTGTGTATTTCGTAACATTGAGTGGTGTGTGACCGCACGGCCACACCTAAGAGCACGACCACATTTGATTAATATTCTATATATATATATATATATATATATATATATATTTTGGTTCAGGTGCGGCCGTGTGCGGTCAAACACCACTCAATGTTACGAAATACACCACTCAATGTTAAGAAACACACCACAGTGAAACACACCACAATGTTAAGAAACACACCACAGTGCATATTTGTGTGGTGTGTTTCTTAACATTGAGTGGTGTGAACCGCAGGGCCGCACCTGAACCTGACCCTATATATATATATATATTATTTATTCTTTTTTAATGTGTATGATCGACCTTTAATAGGCAAAAAATTTACATCAAAACTGGACTCACATGGATCATATGAGAGCAAGTACTCATATAGGCCGGAGGAAGACTTATTCCAAACCACTAATTTTATGACACATTAGGCTAGTTTAGAGTAGAAATTTTTAAGAAAAGATTATAATTAACTTTATTATGATTAGCCAATGACCTTTCTCTAGTGGTACCAAGTGACTCCCAAAGGGGATGTCATAGGTTTGAACCTGAATGAGGACGGTCAGTAGTACTTAAAAAAATTATAATGATTAATTTCGACTCTTTGATTAGGTGTCAATTTATGATTATCTAATATTATCTTCAAGTATATTATAAGTTAAAATTGAAATCCTTATCCCATTGAGAAGAAATAATTTGCACAAACATTTGAGAAGACATTTTAAAGAACATAAAATGGTCCTACGTACGGAATATTTGTTGGGATCCTTTTGGTGGATTATTTATAGGATTATGGTCCATAGAGAAACCACGAAGAGTAGAGAAGCATCTCCGCATGCATGCAACAACCAAAATCATTTAAAATAGGATGATAGAACGTTCAACTTTATACAAAAATAATAATTAGATTTCTAAATTCTTTTTTAAAATTATAATTAAATACATTAATTTATTATTTTGTATATCTCGATCCAAGAGTCAATTATCGATCAATTTTTATTAGTTGATAATTGGCATTAGATCGAAATGCACAATAATAACAAGTTAATTTATTTAACTGTAACATTTTAAATTCATATGCTTAATTTGTTTGTATAAAATTCAATAGTTTATTTAATTTTATAATAATAATAATAATAATAATAATAATAATTATTATTATTATTATTATTATTATTATTATTATTATTATTATTATTATTTAGCTACACTTCATACGTCAGTTACAGATCCCAAAAACAATCCAGCAACATATCATTTTTCGAAATTTGTGGCAACACCAATGGCTATAATTGAAGAGTAGCTAACTAGCTAAGTGCTCAATCATTATATTTAGGATTTTGTTAATGATGCTTTATGAATATGCGATAAGGTTGTCATTCAATACTTTTTTTTTTCTGTGTAATATTCCCTGTAAAAAAGGAAAAGGGGAAAAAAGTTATTTTAGTCATTAAATGTATTATATATGTTTGTATAATTTTAATTTGGTCTCTAAAGCTACCATCTTTATTTCTCAATTATTTCACCGTCTATTTTAAGATTTCTCGAAAAGAATAAACCAAGCTCAGAGCAATCACATTTAGGCTATGAAAGATAGAATGATGGAACTAATTGACCAACAGTATGCGTGGATCAATAAGCTTGCATAAAATATAAAGGTAAATAGTAGATGAGAAGAATTGTAATAATATTATATACATGAATGCAAGAGCATTACAAGGTATATTGTGTAACAACGATATGATATCATTTTCTAGGCTAAGACATAAGCTATTTATACCAGGAAAGTCTAACAAACTTAGCTAAAATTACTGTGGATGGCAGGAATGAGTCAAAGTCCACGGACTGTCGGGGCTCAGTCCGGACCCACCATTTCGGCCCCCGAGATGGACTACGTAACGGGAATGGTTGGGTGCCCTGGGTCGGCTCCGAAGACCGGCCCCAGGTCTCATTTGTATTGGTTATGTTTCTTTATGTCTTTGTATCATTTTCTTCACATCAACACCAACATTTAAGTGGTGCTATAGCCGCCCAATGCTAATGGTAATTGGCAAAAGCATATCAAGTCCATTAACTAGTTGTCTATTTACTCAAAATAGGGGTTAAGTTGCACCCGATTGGCATCAATGNATATATATATATATATATATATGATGCAGTTCTATTCTAAAGTTGCCTTGGATTTTGACGCCAAGAAACACGATCCTTATTCTTTTTGTTGTCTAGCCTGTGCATCTAGAATGAATCTTACCTAAATAAGGTTGGACTTAGTCTAGGTGTGGCGGTAACTACTCCGGTGGTTCGGTGTAGCCAAGTAGGGGTGTTACAATACCTTCTTGAAATAGAGCGGTGCCTGTTTTGCAACATCTGATCTTGTGGTAGAGGAATGCATTCAACTAAACAGGAAGTGAGGCCAAAGTGCCCCCACACCCCACACCACACCCTGGCCCCGGCTCACTACGCACAAGAAGCTCCCCTCACATTGCCGCTGGTGAGACTTGATCCATAATCTCTTCTCTTAAACTTCACCCTTATGAGTAGTTGAGTTGCCCATGCGGACATATACATAAATATTATCCTTGACCGTGGAGTCGTCGAGATGAGTTGGAAATGAATTTTTTATTACCCTTGTTTATAAAAATAAATGTTACCTTCTTCTAGAGATTGATTATATTAAGTGATATAATAAGCAATAATTTTTTTTTTATCATTTTAGAAATTTTTAAATAGTATTTTAATTGTTTTCATAAAAATGGTATTTTAATTAATGACGTTATAAAAAGTTTGAGCATCCCAATATAGGAAAGAAAAAATTAAATGGACAGAATGGAGCATAAATTAATTAGTTATAAAAAAAAATTCAAATATTTATTTCTCGTAATGATTCTGTTCAAATAACTTAAATTTAACAATTTAAAACAAAATTTTGTTTTTTGCGGTAATCCAACTAAGAAAGAACCCATCCTGACTCAGCAGACTATGTTGGCTATTCGTTGGCATAAAAAATATTACATTTCAATATTAGAGGTCTAATAATGAAGAACAATCTGAATCTTTGTACATTGAAATAATTACAATCAAACTATTTTATATCAATTTATTTTTTATTTTCTGCATAATCCATCAAGATGTCTACTTAATAAAATTAAAATTAAAATTTAAGATCCAAATTCTTATATATATATATTTTTATACTATCAATAAGAATGGTGATATAATTAGAAATAAGAATGGTGAAATAATTAGTATTGAGTTAATACCTCCATTGGTCCTCCCAAGTATTAAAAATATACCAGCTGTGATCCATCCTCTTTTAAAACGATTCNCTTGTATAAATTGGGGTTCTAAGCCTCGAGAGAGGCATAAGCAATTCACTGCACACAAAGGCAATTCATAATACAAAGAGGGCTGAGAAGTCACTATGGTTTTCTGATTGAGTTAGTCGATTTTCTGGTCGGGTTGGCCTGTCGTTCGACCATTCCATGGGAGATAAAACCAATATTGGCGTCGTCTATGGGGATCGATCAAAAGGTTGTGTGGTCTCTGGCTGACTAAGAAGTTTGAAAGTACGTAGCAATGGTGACTACTAGGAGTCGTCAGGGTCAAGGACAAGGAAGGACGCAAGTTCAGGTGCAAGTGAATGGTACTGCTAAGCAAACTGTTTCTCAAGGAAGGGACCTGCGAGAGCAGCTATCCCGACCCCGTGCTGGCGATTTGCGAGAGCAGCTTAATCGTCAAAACTCTTGTGCTCAGAGCGAGCAATTGCGAGTGGAAAACCCTCCTGCTAATGGGGTCCAAGTCGGAGAAGCACCTCCGCCTCCTCCACCAATCGCACCTGAACAACCCGAGCAACTAGGAATTCTGGGGGCACTTACTCGGTTAGCAGACATTTACGACCGAGAGGTGCGCCTTCGTGAGAGAGAAAGGTCTTCGGTGGTTCAGCAAGCAAGGTCTGTCCGACCGGTGGAGCCAGAAAGGTCAGCTGCTTCGCGCCGCTCTCCAACAAGGTCAAGAGGACCACGTCAGTTCGTCTTCGACAGATTGGCAAATAAGGACATGTCGGGCGAAGAAGATCTAAGGGAGATCGCTCTAAATGAGCCTAGAAATAGGCGGGAACGACAGTATGATGAGGTTCAAAGGCAAATTGAGGAACACTCAATCCATGAGAGCAGCGGAGAATCACCAGCTAGTCGGGGTCGAAGGCTAGAGGACGTTGTCGGGTTGGCTCGGCAAGTTTGGAATTTACAAAACCAAGTGAATGGGAACACCGGTGATGCTCAGTCTTTCTTGCAGGCGTGCCCATTCTCTCGGGAGATCATGACTTTTCGGACCCCAACGATGTTTAAGTTACTTAAAAACCTGACGTACGATGGAACCGGAGATCCTCGGAAGCACTTGCTTGGCTTCCAAGCTCGGATGCAGATTCATGGAGCTGAAGATCCTCTAATGTGTAAAGCATTTCTAACGACTTTAACCAGTTCAACGCAAAGGTGGTGCATAAAGTCGCTCGAGCACTCTGTGAACAGTTTTACACAGTTGGCCGAGCTTTTTTTGACCAATTATGTAGCCTAAGAAGAATTTCATATACTTGTTTGGAGTTAAATAGGGCCATAATAAATCACTTAGGTAGTTCTTGGCGAGATGGCAGAAAGAGGTTCACACGGTGGACGATTTGGATGATAAGACGATGTTAATCTTGTTCTTTCCTAGATAATTGATCTTAACAAAAAAAAAATGCACCTGTGAAGCGCAATTCTTTATTTCGCCTAACGAGTAAACATGTGTCTTCAATCCCTGAATAAAAGAAAATGGATAAACACATTACAAAACATACAAAATACAATAAAATAAATTTCATTCCTTTAAGTCTTATCTCTAGCATTTTTATTTTTTTTTGCTCTTATGGTTCGTAATTCACCACTTATATATGGTAATCTCTTCAATGTAAAATGTCAACATGAGTACACTGTACACAACCTCTCTAAACACAAGAATTCTAGGTTTGTTTGACAATTTCTTAAGGTCCCTTTTTGAAAATATAAATGCTGATGAGCAGCACATCACAAGAATTCTAATAGAATTATATTTTTGCACAGCAGCACAATNTAGATGGGCCCTGGGCAAGGGCCCAGCCTGTCCTTGCCAGGGCCGGGCCTGCCTCTTGCATACGCTCTTCATTTATATTCGTTTACTTTTATAAACGAACATAAACGAACGCTTACTGAACACCCTAATAGTCATAATATAAAGATATAATGACATTTATAGTTCCTGAATTGTGACATAATATACAAATCCATCCCCTAGTTATAAATGTAACCATATTTAGTGACTGAATTGTTCATTTTGTGACCATTTTAGTCACGTCAAATATCTATTAAAATTTAATGTTTGTAGTGATATACTAAAGGAGCAATAATGAAAAATTTAGGTATCTTTTTTCTCTCATTGCTATCCCAATCGTCATATACAATATACTCTTTTTATTTGCTATTATTGAGGTGATTTGTGCTCTAAAACTTTCCAGGCAAGTTACAAGCATATGGTCAAAGTTTCTTTGATTAAAAGATGTCTCAAATTTCAAATAATATGTCGTTTTGAAAGTTATGAAGAATTTCAATATAGATACATGGAGTTGCTACCGATTAGGATGTTTTTGAGTTATGTAAACTCTAGTAAATAATTCCAAGCATACCCACGATATGGAGTAAATGTTTATTTTCCATAATGTAAATTCTTTAGTTATCATTTGATTATTCAAAATTAAAATTTGAGAAGTGATTAATCTAAATTTTCCAAAATTTTGTACGGAGTATTTGTTAAACAGAAATAAAAAATAAAAAATCTAATAGTGTTTAGGTGGATTGATACTGAAGTTTCCGAGCATGTTAAAAAGATAAGGTCGAGAGCTAAGAAGGCTCAAGTGGATGAATTTAAATTTAAAAAAAAAAATCTTTATTCAGTAGTGCATTAAAAAGGAGAAAAATAATTTAAAAAAAAAAAGGAAAAAAAGCATAGAATTGGTAAGACAATAAATAGTCGTTAAACAAAGACCAATAAAATGCCCATGTAATGTTAACCAAAACTTCATCTTCCATTTATCTAATTTTTTTTTTTTTAAAAAAAACTTATAAAAGTGAATCCAAATTAGTATCATTAATTCATTGTATTTCTATGCTTATTAAATTATACTAGTTTTATACGCGCATTGCGCGAATGGGTTAATGCCCAATATTTATATTTAAATAAATATTTGAAAGTATATCAATGCGAGATTATATAGGAGAAGTTTATACATGGGTAATTGAATGTCGATTTTTTTTTTATTTAAATATCTAACTCAAAGTATATGAATCCAAGATAATATAGAAAATTCATTATAATTATTACTAAAATAAATGTTTGCAACATTGTAAAATCGATTGTCTAAATATTCGGTCTAAAAATGATAGTCTAAATAAATACTACTTTTAATTTGAATTTTTCTAAGTGTTCTTAATTCTATTTTGAGTAACATTGTCATTGTCTTCATCTTTACTATTTGTTCTCTTCCTTTTTGTTGGTAGTGTGTTATTTGCAATTCGGTTATTGTTGGTAGCGTAGATGACAACGTCATGCAATGAGATTATGATATAGGAGCTATGGACTTTCCTTTAGGTGTTCTGCTTGGGGTTCATTTGGTTTAACCATTATTGTTGAATGAGTTATTGTGGATAAAGAAATCCCTAGTTTAAGAAAAAAGATTAAATAAATTAATAAAAATTTGAAAATTTAAAATATTATGTATTCCAAAGATATTAAAAGGTAGTTTCTCGCTTCAATTTGCTAGGTAATGAGTTATTTGAGTACTTTCATTGTCAACAAATCCCCCAAGTAGTTAATATGATTGGTTTCAAACTATTCTTTTAAATTGTTTTTTCATGGTATTAAAGAAATACATATGTATCATTTGTTGGTGTAACTACTAATTTATTTAATTTAATTCAATAAGAGTAAAATAGAGTGATTCCGCTTCAATTTGTTGGGTTATTATTTGAGTACTCTCTTTGTCAATCAATCCCCAAGTAGTTAATATAATTAGCTTCAAATTATATTAATTTTTTTTTCATAGTATTAATAAAATACTTGGTAAAAAAAATATTTAGCATTATTTTGTACTATAACTTTGATATTTAATTACAAGATATTGTAAAAATAAGATAATGAACAATGTAATGAATATCAATTGATAAATTTGAATGTAAAGAATCTTTGCAGAGAAAATAAAGACAATATAACTAATGAAATTATTTCTCTTATTTAATTTAATTTTTTGATCATTAATAATTTTTTCAAATAAAGGTATTGTAGACACATAATTCTAAATTAAAGAAATACATATGCATCATTTTTTGTTGTAGCTACTAATTTATTTAATTTAATAAGAGTAAAATAGAGTGATAGACTTAATTATGTCAAATTTGATTGAGATGAGGTTCGAACATAAGACCTTTCTTATAGAAATTAATGGGTAAGTGAAAAGTTAACGGAATATTAACATAGAAGAGAATATTTAACGGAAAACTTAACGGATAATCATAAAAGTAAGGTTAAATTAGGTAATCTCTATTAATAATATTAATCTGAATTATCTTAACCATCTATTCGATTAAATAATTCATCTGAACCATCCATTTGATTAAATAATTTGACCGTCATTTTTTCTACCCATTTTAGGCCTAACTCTCTTTGGCTCTTATTAGTATAGTATAGTAGATAGATATACATTGTATTACAAATATTATATTATAATATTTATTGAACAAAATTAAACTTACACTATTAAATCTCGATCAATAAATAAATAAATAAATAAATATATATATATATATATATATATATTCCATCATTTACCATATTTAAAATTCTTACTTTAACCATTATATAAATTATCAACTATATGTCAAAGACCTTGTGATTTAGTTGCACATAATTTACACTCCCACATAGGAGAGAGTGAGTTTGAGCCTTAGTGAATACTACATTGTGTAACAGAGTCAAAAAAAAAAAAATTACCTCTCCCTTTTTCATTTAATTTTAAATCATTATATGCAACAACTATTCAAGCTTTGCATTCTTTATATGCACTATTTATATATAACTTTCGTGTATGTTCTTTTGAATTCTTTATATGCAGAACTCTTCAAAATTTGTATTATTTATATGCAACAAATTAACAATTTGTGAATTAATTTGTCTATAATAATAATAATAATAATAATAATAATAATAATTACAATGAGCATTTTGGACTTTATACTACTTATTCCCTCTAAATTCCCATGTATACCAAACATTGAATTGAAAATCACAGTAATTTTATTCCTATAAACCAAACACGAAATTTAAACTCATACTTTATATCCGCATTATTTTTTTCTTATGAAATTGCAATTCTTTTCCACCTAATTCCTTCCCTCTACCCAAACACCCCGTAACGAGATTAGTCACTGTATTTGACTGTGAAAATCTCGAGTTACACCCAAAAAAAAATTATTATCTAAATTATCAATTATATTTATAATATGAATTTTACAATGGGTGTGTTTGGAAAGCAGGAAAATGACTTCTGGAAAATGTTTTCTGGAAAATGAGTCATTTTCCGGAAAATGAGTTCATTTTCAGTGTTTCGATGTACTATAGAAAACTGTCTGTGTGTGTTTGGTTCATTTTCCGGAAAATGAGTAAAAATGCATAATTATATATTTTTATTATTTTATTTAAAGTATAAAAATATATAGGCCCTGCTTGGTAATTGGCTGTTGGCTGTTGGCTGTTTGGGTTAGAAGTTATGATTTGTTAATAAAATTGGCTCATTGTAGAAAGTTGTTTAGTAAAATTAGTTGTTTGCATCAGCTGTTTGGTATAATTTCTTTTCTCAAAAAGCTAATTGAAAAGGCTGATAGTCTTTTGAATTTTAGTATTTTGGAGTTATAAAAAGCTTATTAACCAAACAACTAATAGTGGTCAAATAAGCCAAAATTGGCTGATAGGCTGATTATTTACCAAACAGGACCATAAACTAATCATGTTTATTAGAAATTAGAATTTTTTGTTTTCAAAAAAAAAAAAAAAGAAATTAGAATTTTTTTTTCAAAAAAACATCACACGAAGCCATTTTCCGTTTCCGGAAAATGACTTCGGAAGTCATTTTCCGAAAAAATGAGCTCATTTTCTGTGGTCAACGGAAAATGTTTTCTGTTGACCACATTTTTTCGGATGTTGCCAAACACCAAAAGCTCGGAAAATGATTTCATGATTTCGGAAATCATTTTCCGGATTACCAAACACACATGTATTCTATAAATTTATTTTTAAAAAATTCAATATTAGGTTGCATTGCGGACAGAAAATACTCTTCATCATGTAATAAAAGCAAATAAAATCGGTCGCTCCTTCACAGATTTTAAACTCTACTCGATGCTCCAGTGTTTTACAGTGGGGTTTCGTTTTGTTGCTCTCTTGGATCGGACTCAGATGCCATTTTCTAGGAGCTGCTACTAAGTTGAAAATGAGAGGAACCCTTGGTGGAGTCGGTGGTGCTTCCCCTAGCCTCATTGAGCCCAGACACAGGCTCTCTTCTTCTGCATCTATGTACCCCTCTGCTCCTTCTCTCTGTTCCTCTGCTTTGATCCCTTCATTTTGTTGCAAATTAAGTTGCTGAGTTGACTTTGTGTTGCTGAAAGTTTTACAGTTTGTTTGTATATGTATGTATGTGTTTCTGATTGGTCCATGAATGGCTGTGCAGTTGTTGATCTTTTTGCTGTTTAAGCATAAGAAATTGATGCGGAGTATTATTATTTTTTTATTTTTTGGTTTAGATTTTCGAATTTGAGTTCAGAACCATGTGTAAGAGTGTTCATTTGCTTGATCAGTAATTCAGCGTGTTTTTGCAAATGTGGCTGTTAAATTTAGTGCCTAGTTCTGAAACCATCCGGTATTATATTTGTGTATGTGCAGATTTTTTTTTTGGATGATGAGGGAAATCCCACAACCCTTGTGAGTGTGAGTAAACCCTACCCTAATCGGCAAAGGACCAAAAGGAAGTAAATCAACCTAGGTTACCCATAGCTGATTGGCTCAAACCAATGGGACAAGGATTCAAACTCGTGACCTTGTGGTTACAAGTGTGGATTTCTTGCCATCTTGGCTGGGGTTACAATATTTGTGTATGTGCAGATTTTTGATTGATGGATTGAGGTGTAAAAACAATTGGACTGCCAGTGTTGATCTTTTTACTGTTTTATATGTTGGGGCTAGTCTATAATGTGGGAGTGTTTGTTTGGAATGTCAAATGTGTTTCAGGTGGGGCTTGGGGCATAGGTGGGCAATTAGAAACTTCTGCAAAGTATTGACCATAATTTGAAACTATAATTGAGTGACGGTCAAATGTGGCTTATTAATCTTCAAGGGTCAGTTTTCAAAACTTTACGTCAATTTTTCCAAAACCAAATCTTAGAGTTGGTAGTCTGTTATTTTATTTTTCAGCTTTCAAGGATTAAGCTTATTGATGATTATCTATCAC
>CM008341.1:25716701-25728186 GCA_002525835.2 Ipomoea batatas | reverse complement strand
GTGGGCAAACTGCTTCTTCTTGGGGATACTACTTGCATAGTATGATAGGAACTCCCCCGAGAGGTCGGCAAAGGCCGAGATGGGCCAATCGGGTAAGGATGTGAACTAGTCTTTGGCTTGGCCATCGAGGGTAGCGAAGAAACCCCAGCACTTGACGGCATTGCTCGCCCCCGTCATCATGATGACAGCTTGATACCTATTGAGATGAGCTTTGGGGTCTGCCGACCCTCTGTAGGGCTTGATGGTTAGGAAGAGGAAGTCCCTCGGCCATGGTGTCGTTCGTGAAGGGGGTGGTTAACATCACCTAGCCTCTGGCGATCTCTCTCTCGCGTTTCTATCCTTCATTGAAGCTCATCCATTTGCCTACGTAACTACTCTACCTTACAATGGTGGGAGCTGGAGGGTCGGCCACGAGTTTCACCGGACTGTTCAACTCGCGAAGCCTGTTTAGGGCATTGGTTGAGCGCGGGGCTCTGGGCTTGGGAGCCTACACGAGGCCAACCCCTCAGCAGGTGCTTCGTGGGGAGAGTCCAAAGTCAAGGCGGTCACGAACTAGAACTAGTGTGCTTAGGCGTCCCAAGGCGGGCTTGGTAGCTTGGGTCGACCGTGCTCCTTCTACCTCTTGTTGCTCGGGCCGACCTCTGGTGACCTTGCCCCCCCTCGTCTTGCCGAAGGTTGAGGTGAATTGTCCTCCCCATCGAGGTGAGGTTCAGGTGTACGAGGTCGGCGGGTGCTCGAACTTTCTTCACGCCTTGATGGGTTGGGGCCGGGTAAAGGAGCCAAGAGACCTCCTTAGAGCCCATCCACGAGTTGTGTCAATAAAGCGGTAGCTTGCCGAAGTGCGGCCATCCCCTCTTGAAAGCCCGAGGATGGAGGTGGAGCGGGTGGGGTCGGCCCGGCTTGACGATTGTTGTTAATTAGGTCCCTGAAGTCCTCGGTCGATCTCACGGGCAGTGTTTACCGACTTGCTGTCTCGTTAGTATCACTGGCACAAGAGGGAATGCGAGTACCACGCGAGTTGTAGGAATTATTGGAGTTAGATCCTGACATTGCCACAGCTAATGGAAAAATAGCACGCTTGAGTCTGACGCTAAGTTCTCAATGAAAGCACCAATGATGGATTTTAATAATCCGGGTGGTTCGAATTACAAAACCTTATTATATAGGAAGTATGACAAAGGTAATAATTAACAAGGAATGTTGTAATGATTGGACAATTAAGGTGTATCATGGAGATAATCTTTGTATTAATGACAAATAATGCTATTACAAGCAGTGGCGGAGCCAGGAAATTTTTCTTGTGGGGGCGAGACATTAAAGAGGTAGTTTAAAAAAATAAAACACGTAAAGGAATATAGTCATAAATATTATTGGATATATGCGAAAAATAAAACATATCAAAACTTTATAAAAATATTCATAACAATATATGAAATATAATTAATGTGATAAAATAATTAGATAAAAAACACATTATAAATTACATATCTCATTATTAATTTTTTAAAAAGTTATATATATATATATATATATACATATTTATATATATACATATGTATATATACATATATATATATATATATATATATATATATATATATATATATATACATGTATAAATTAAACAGGAATGAAACCCTACAACTTTTTGAGTTAAAAAAGTCGTAAGAATCGAACCCTTGCCATTCTCTAAATAGGGACATGTATCAACCAACATAGCTAGCTAGCTAATCAATTGCTTACATATGTCTAGTTTCATATACTTATATCTCTAATATGTATTATATATATACACATATATATTCAAGGGCTATATATAGGGTGGGGTGGGATGAGTGGGCCCCCCCACTACCCCCATGTACATCCGCCACTGATTACAAAGATAGGGCTCGTGTAATAACAAGACAAAAGTATTTGTCAGACAGATCGTGTCCTTGATTTGACACTAGTGAACGTTTTTATACAAAAATCGGCCAAACAAACCCGAAAAAAACGGAGTGGAGCCCTCCCAACGGCCTTGGACCGCACTAGACAGCGCATGACCTGGGTAACCGTGGACTAAAAAATCCTGCCACTTGGCCGAAGGTTGACCTCGGCTTGGGTGGTTAACCTTGGTCAAGTGGTCAAGCGCTTGGCCGAGGGCTGACCTCGGCCAGGGTGGCTGACCTTAGCCGAGGTTTGACCTCGGCCAGGGTTATTTGCTCTGGATCCGTTCCGCGTTGTCTACGCTCTGCATCCATTCGTGATTATTCTTTTAATATTAATTCCAAAATTGGCATTGCTACATACTCGAGATTTTAATTATAAATACTAGCTTGTTTCATTTTGTGTTGATCAGTGCGTTGTGCGTGCCAACTAGTTTTGAGCCGCCCAGAATGCATTTTTGGTTTTGTTTTATGATCTCAACTTGGGTTTTGTCAATATTGCAGTTCTCATAGACTTTTGCATTCTGTTTCGTTCGCCTTCTTAACGGTGCAGTTGAATAGTTAATACCATCTGAGATCCCCGAGTATAGTAAGTTTGTCACGTTTAATCCTAAACTTTGAAATTGACCACCCGTAGTCTTTCAACTTTTAAATTGTTACCATCTGTGATCCATGTTAACCATCTATGGTCCTTCAACTATCAAAATTTTAACCATGATGGTCCTTCCAGGATGTCCACAACTGGTTAAATTTTGAAGGTTCGACCATGGGTGGTAAACTTGATCCACAGATAATAACAATTTGAAGTCAAAAGACCATGAGTGGTCAATTTGAAAGTTTAAAACTAACCGTGCCAAAATCACTATATTCGGAGAACTCCATATGGCATTAACTCTGAAGTTGAACATTCATTATTTATTTTCTGCCTTTGAAACAATGCTTGTCATTTTGCATATTATCTCTATAATTATAACCTGAGATTTCGCTGATTGTATCAGGTGACATTAGATTTCGCGGCAGTCGATCCTTTGCAGTTTTGTTAACTGAACTACAGTGTGGTGAAGGCAGCAAATGTATGGTTATTTTCTCAATATCACAGTACACAGCGGTAAGATTTGAACTTTTGGTGAAGTTACTCTATCGCATAGTTGATTTTTTGGTTGAAGACTTGGCAGGTTCCGACTTCAAAACAAATTTGTTAGTAACCAGTTTGGTTAGTGTGAGTGGACATGCTCTCACATTTCTTAAGAGAGGTTGGGAGTTCAAAACCTCATCATGTATGAAAAAACCAATATGACTAGCACTTTGTCCCTTAATTGGGCTTATATGGTACAAACGGAAATTAGTTTGATTATGGTACGGATTTAAATGTATTGCTATAGTTAGGGCTATTAAGGACATCTCGTGATTTAGTAAAGAAAAATAGTTAGTTTTGTTGTCTTTTTTATATGTATCAAAATAGAAAACGATTAAAGACATTACAAAGAATTTTATTTTCTACTCTCTAGTTCTGAACTTTTATATAAAAACTTATGTGAAAATGAGATTGGCTCATGAATTTTGGCCAGTGATGAGATTTGACTAGGTCCAAGGTTGCAAAAATCGCTAGGCGCCCTTTAGGAGTTAATGCCATATTGAAAAAATTTTAATTCTTCTTCAGAGTTAATGCCATATGGAGTCATATAAGTTCATGAGTGGTCATTATATATTTATTTATTCATTGATATCTTTTAAATAATATACATATTGAAAAAATTTTAATTCTTCTTTTAAAAAGAATAAATATATTGGTACATAAAGTCATTACTTAAGTGTAATATTTATGTACATTAAGTTTTCCTTTTATGAACAAATAAAATGAAAATTATGAACCTACAAATTCTACAATAGAGTGAATGAACATACATATAATATAATATACCCGCAGTTTAGTATTTATATACATTAAGATTTAGGTTTGTAATTATATAGAACAAATATTATGAACATAGTACAAGATGAATAACATTAAACATGATGCACGTGTAATGTAATTTTTGATCATATAGAACTAATTTTACGAACTTGATAAATAGTGAATTAAAATACTTATGATATACATTTTTTTTATATGTTATGAACCCGATACAAAGAGAATTACAATACTTATGATATTTTTTATGATGTACATTTATTTTAGTGTTTTTGTACATTAATGTTTAAATTTATGATAATATAGAACAAATATTATGAACATATATAGTATATGATGAATACTATTAAACATGATGCGTCCGCACTGTAATGTTTATGTAAATTAAGCTTTATCTTTATGAATATATAAAAAGAACATTATAGACTAATTATAGAGTAAATGGAAATACATATGATATACATTTAGTTTAGTATTTATGTATATTAAGACTTAAGCTTATAAATATATACTCTGTATAAAACAAATATTATGAACGTAATATAAGACAATGTTATTAAACATTATGTACTAGTTTCCACTTATTAAAAAATGACATCATTAGGTCCACCATGCAAAGTTGGCCTAGTTGGTTCACCATATAATTTGTTGAGCTTCCAATCATTATTGCATGGACCATGGCCCACACAGTTGTGTTGACCAAAAATAAAAAATATATTATTTTTGTACTGAAGGTACATTATTTTTATACTGTAGCTACATTATTTTAGGGTACATTATTTTTGTACTGAAGGTACATTATTTGATATATACTGTCAAATAATGTACCTACAGTGCAAAAATAATGTACCTTCAATATAAAAATAATGTACTTTTTATTTTTGGTCCATGCAATAATTTGCCTTGAGCTTCTACCCAAAAAAAAATTATCATCCCCATACGTTACCTATCATCATAAATTATTGTGTGGACCATGAATATAAGGCATTTTTAAGGTACATTATTTTATAGTATATATAAAATAATATACTTTCAGTACTTAAATAATATACTCTAAAATAATGTACTTTATGTACAAAAATAATGTACTTTTTATTTATGGTTCTCACAATTGTGTAGACCACGGTCCATGCAATAATGATTGATGGTATTTGCAGTTGATCTTTAGTTTTTTTGAGTCAACAGACACCTCCACTGAAGCTCGAATCCACTCCCTTCCACAATGAGTGTAAATCGAGTGCCACTAGACCACGAGATCTTTGGCCCATATCAATATGTATATGTACACATACACAGTTACACAATAATATTAATATAAAAAATATATTAAAATATATGGTGCGATTGTTGAATCAGTAATTATTATATTAAAAGTTGAATTTAATGAGTTACACAACAAGAGTGAAACGTATACATTGAAACCAGACCTATAGGCTATAGGGATGGAATAATAATGAGTAGTTACAAAGTGAATGTGATTGGAATGAGTTACACGTGTTAGACAATTAGTTGTCAACTTATCGTCTGGATTATTTTGACAAAGTGATAGTATTAGCCAAGTTTAAATTTTTTTTTGATAAATTAGTTTTTATTTTAAAGGATATGAATATATTATTTTATTTATTGAAATTTTAGATATAGTTATAAATTTTAAAATAAGTTTACTTTAAATAATAAAAAGTTATTATTATTATTATTATTATTATTATTATTATTATTATTTTTTATTTTTTATTTTGAAGAAAAATTATTATTATTATTATTAAAATTGTTATTGTTGTTGTTGGTGTTGCTACTTTAACTAATTGTTATTTATTATTTATTATTTTGACTAATTGTGTGTGTTTATTAAATAAAAATAATTCAATATTAAAGATGTAAATTTGTATATAAAAATAGAATAAACATCAACATCACAATAGTCAACAATTATTAGGTGTAAATTAGACTTTAAAAAGAAAATACAATCAACTGATACCAAAAAGGTATTCCAAGTAACATTTTCATTTTAATTGGCATCAATAAGGTAAGTTATAAAGTTGTTTAATTACTAAACACTCATTTTATTGGGTTGACCAAGTCATATAGCTAAAGTTTGTCAAATAAGTGAAAAAGTCGGCCTGATAAGTTGTTTACCAAACACCTTATACGTGTTGTATTGAATGAGAAAGATTGATTTGAATTGACTTCAATAATGGGTGTGCATAGCTGAATGTGTTAGCGTATAGTTGATTATATTATCTGTTTTAACTAATTGGTAAAACATTAGTGGTTTGTAGAAAAATGTTGAATAATAAATTGTGTATGGTTAACGAGTAACATGTAAAATAACTTTAAAGGACATGAATCTATTATTTTATTTATTGAATTATAATTAAATTATTTTTAATTTTAGATACAAATTTTAAAATAAGTTAGTTGTTGATATATTAGTTATTATTATTATTGTTGTTGTTGTTGTTGTTATTTATTATTTTAATTTTTCTGTTTTCAATAATAATTATTAGGGTCACACTTGTGTGAGACCGTCTCACGGATCCTTATTCGTGAGACGGGTCGGGTCGGGTCAAAACACCATGCAAATGTCATACTTATATGTGCAAATCTCACACTTATATGCTCAAATATAACACTAATCAAAAATATAATTTTTGTTACTTATAAGAGAAAAAGTAATACATTTTTCATAATAAGTAATGTTGACAAGTACCTCTCACTTATAAGAGCAAATATAATACTTTTGAGAAAAAATGTAATACTTTTAAATCGAAATGTAAAAGTATTGTATTTTCCCTTAAAAGTATTACATTTACCCTAATAAGTAACAAAAATTTTATTCTTGGTTAGTATTACATTTGAGCATATAAGTATGACATTTGTGCATATATGTGTTACATTTGCATCTTGACCCGACCCGACCCGACTCATGGTGAGACGGTCGCACACAAATTTTTGCCTAATTATTATTATAATTATAATCATATATCAACAATAAAATAAGAACAAAAATTAAATTACATATATATCACAATAACCAACAACTATTAATGATTACTTACAAAAAATGATCCGCTAATATGAAGAAAAAAAATAAACCTTTTTTTTTTTTGAAACAGAAAAGGAATTCATTAATAAGCTTCGGAATACAGCAAATTTAAACCTTTTTTTAAAAATCAAATACATTAATTTTTTAATCAAATCAAAATATTAAAAATAATCAAATATATCAAAACTTGTTAATAAGTTATTTACCAAAAAAACCCTCAATATAACAGTGTGTAAGTTTGGCGGTGTCCAGCAGCAGTGAGGTTTCAATTAATTTATAATTTATCTTTGTTTTTTTTTTAATACTATTAAACGCCGTTCCAATGTGTATATCCTGAAAATCAAACATTTGTGACCTCTCACTTGAGAGGACCACAACTATGCCTAGGCATTTGTCTTTATTTTTTGAAAACATAATTTGTCTTCGTTAGTTGACCAAAAAGGTAGAGTGTGGGCGAGGAGTACTTCACCCGTGACCTTCCATTAATCACCATCAATAATTGCTTTGCCATCTCTTCCTCCTTACAAATGTCTTCCAACTGGCTTGGAGCCTTGGACATTTACTATACAATTTTAAATTTTATTCCTTATTTCTTTTTGCAATAATTACTCCATCACTCAATCTCTCATTCTCTCTATTCAATGTTACACTATTCATTCATTAAATAAACCCTTTCTTGCCCAGCACAACTTTGTGCTCAGATGACACCTTTGTAACTCTCCATAAAGAAATATCACAGGATTGAACTCTGGTAGAGGGATATTGACTATTTGCGCAACAACAAATAGAGAAATTCCTTCCATCTCATTTATGTGTCTAGTTCGATAAAAAAAAAAACTCATTTCTTTTGTACTTACTTTTTATTATTTTTAAATTTAATTCTTATTTGTAATATTCCTTCCACCTCATTTATGTGTCTGGTTCGACTAATGAGACTTGACTGAAGTTATTTTTAATTTAAATTTTCATAATATTAAGTTTAGTATTATTATATAAAATTTCTGTATTTAGAAATTACGTTAAAAACACTATTAAACATAAACAAACAAATTTTAAAATAATTAAATATTCTAAAGACCTTGTAGTTTAGTGGCACCCGGTGTCCCGGTTAACACTCTCACATGGATGATGGGAGTGGTTAAAACGTAAATGAGATAAATTCTAAAGAAAATAAGCAAATTAATTTGACCAAAAAAATAATAAAAATAATAAATAGGATAGGTAAATGAGAAAGATAGAGTAATGCTTTAAATATAGTTTCTAAGTATGTAAAGGTTATATATTAATACTAAACTTAATATTATAAAAATTAAATTTTAAATAACTTCAGTAAAATTTTATTATCTGAACTAAACACATAAAATGTGACTCATAGAGTAATTATTACAGTAATTGTTAAAGGATACAATTATACAAATTAAATTCATCTGTTTTATTTATTTATTTTTTAATAAAGTATAGAACACATAAATGATCCATCAAGATAACCGTACCATAATATGATTTAACTATTAAACGGAAACAAAAAATATCTAAATTCATGAAGTTTGGTGTACAGCTAAGACAATTATTTCTTCCTTAATTACCTAATTTTTAATTGTAGACGGAATTTGATTTAATTTTACTGTAATGATTTTGGTGTTAGTGATTTCTTAAGCTGCGTTTGATTCAGGATTGTTAAGATTACCTAGGTAATATTTTACTTTATTTAGTTCTTACGAGATTACCTTGCTAATTAACGAATCATTTGGTTTATGAAATGTTATATTACCTTAGGTAATATTATTACATCTTGAAAGGTAATGTGAGCTATTAGTTTGGACTGAATTTTATGAATATAATATTACCTTTTTGACTAAGGATTATTTTTTAAGTTATACGAATCAATTTATTGTAATGTCCTCAATAAATAAGTAAATTAACACACACACGCACGCACGCGTACACACACACACACACACACACACACATATATATATATATGGGCACGTGCCGCATGCAGGAGAAAACTAGGAACTAATCCGAGCCGTCCATCTAAAAGGACCAACATATCAGATTTAATTTTAAAAAATGTGGTGAAATTTTTGTAAATAAGTCGAATTTTGAGTATAAGTAACATGTGTTAAAAGTGCAAGTAATAGGCACAAGTGTCCAAGTAAAATGTGCAAGTAAAATCACTTAAAAGTGCGTGCTACCATTTACACTCAATAGTGCAAGTAATTTACCTTTTCACGGAGCATTTAATGATATTGTTTGGTCTCACTCCCTAGGTGAGAACTTGTGGTCTACTCTGGGCCATTGAATTAGACAATTCACGGTTCTCATCAAATCATCGTAATATACAAACTAGCATTGATTAAAGGACAAATTAATAAGGTAGAAGGGTAATTTGGTACGCCAATAGACGCCCCAACAGGTTCAATAAACCCGTTGAGTATTACTGTTGGACTAACGAGTCTATTGAACTCGTTGACGGGTTCAAGAGGCCCATTGAGTAATATCGTTAGACCAACTGGTCTATTGGGCCCGTTGGTATGCCCCAAAACTATTGAGTAGTATTTGATTATTTGCTTGATCCAAGCCATGCATTCATAATTCCAAACATTATTATATGGATTTTGGTCCATACAACTGTGTGGGTTATAAATAAAAAGTACATTTTTAATATACCAAAAGTACATTATTTGAAAGTACATTTTTTTAGGTAAATCCACGAGGTGTTCCGAGTCTTTTTCCATCTGTTTAACAATCTGAGTCCACCCGACAAATCACTACTCACCCCGGGAGGCACAAGAACTGACCCAAGGGAAATCGTCACTTATAGTTCTCTCGAAATTCTTCCTCACAAAGAGAGCTCACTTGCCGCTTAAGCTACCCCATTGGGTTTATTTGAAAGTACATTATTTGAGTACTGAAAGTGCATTATTTTATATACTATTAAATAATGTACATTCAGTACAAAAACAATGTACTTTTAGTATATTAAAAATGTATTTTGTATTCATGGTCCACACTACTATTTGCACCCTGACCCACACAATAATTTGCCTATTACTTTGATCCTGCATTTCAAAATAGAATATTGCGCATTCTTATATCGAATGCCATGCATCGATAATTCTCTAGTTGTGCATTCAAACACAACCTAACATCCACCGATGCACTAGCATAGTAATACAAATTCTCACAACCTACGATGCACTACCCCTGACAAATATCCCAGCGAAAAAAAAAACCTCAAACGCATACCCAACGCCCTCCAACTAATGCACAACCTAAAGTCTTACATTGCACCACACATAGCATACATCTCACCCGCCTACGATGCACACCTCCTAAAATCACAGATACATAAACAAACTTATTCAAAATTATACATAAACGAAGCCAAAAAAAAAAAAAGAATAAACCTAAATCCATGAACAAATCTCACAACCAACGACGGAAAATCTCATTAGAAACTGAAGAGAAGCAACGAGAACTCTAGACATAAAAGATTAACATACCGGATAAATCTCACTAAAATCAATGAGCCTAACGCCTCAAGAAACTCCATGCAAGAAAACATCGAAGAAAATTACTCCATTGCCCCACCACTTAATTTCAAAAAAAAAAGACTATAATTAAAAAAGCATTAAATTTCAGCTATCAGATGCACTTTCATATAGATGCATATAACTATATATAAAAATAATCCTTAAATAGGCATGCGATATATTTTGTACTTATGCACGATGCATTTCAAAGTTTGAAATATTTACAAAAATACTATTACATTTTTTTTCCTTATTTCTTTGTTTTTGAGCCATTAATGTTCTCCAAATCAACGTTAAGTTTAAGATCAATAATATGTTTTTACTTTAGGGAATATTCTCACAAGATATCATCCCTTACACATATATATATATATATATATATAGTCATGATCAGGTGTGGCCTAGTCATTTGGTGTGGCCGTGCGGCCTATTTTCAACCATTAGATCATATCAAGTCATCAAATTAACGCGCAATATATATATATATATATGTATATATATATGTTATAAAATACAACATTCTACATAGTAAAACGCACTAGAGAACGGATAAAACACACCATTCTATACAATATACCAAATGCACATATTCACTTAAAATTCATCAATATACTTAATAAAACACATCATTCTACATATTAAAATGTACCACAACGTGCCTCATGTCAGATTATAAGCATACACTATTTACACATATTAGAAAACATGTGTTAAAATATGCATCATTCTACGTATTAAAATGCACCACAACATGTGTTAAAATGCACAATTCCACTTATTAAAAGTCCCCATCCCCAGATTATAAACATGCACTATAACACTTATTAGAAAACATGTGTTAAAATATACACCATTCAACGTAATAAAATGTACCAGAGGACGGATTAAAACACACAATTCCACAACACACTTATTAAAAACACATGTGTTAAAATACACATCAATCAATGTATTAAAATGCACCAGACGACGTATTAAAACACACTATTCCACAACACAGTTACACATCATTCTACGTATGGAAATGCACCAGCGGATAGATTAAAACCCCCCATTCCACAACACA
>CM008341.1:25679051-25690896 GCA_002525835.2 Ipomoea batatas | reverse complement strand
AAAGAGGAACAACAAGAAAAGAAGCGTTCAAGAAATCGACCTCAAACACATCGATGAACATATGAGAATTCAAGAGGCCATCGTTACGGACAGTTATGGACGCAAAAAGACGGTGGTTTTGTCTGTTAAGGGTGATGTTCACGTTGATGAAGACATCATAAGGCGAGAGAAAGAGTTTAATGTTGGTACATCTGAGGTTGGTAGCGGTGATCTTGAAGCAGGGCAACACTCTTCTAGTGGCGACGTAGCCAAGCTTGAAAAGTCTTGATTTTAATTGGAGTTTGGATTTGGGAGAATAAATTGGTGTAATTAAATTATAATAAATTGAAAACATCGCCTTGGGTAATATATATGATCTTTTGTACCTACTAACTTGCCATGACTTCGCAAATGATTATTTATGATTGAGATAAAGTACAAATAAGCAATCGTACTATTGGAAAATAGCAATTAGACCATCGAACTTAAATAACTCCAAATAAGTCACTGGACTTGATAAAAAAGAACAATTAAGCTATTAAACCCAAAAAAGTGCAATTAACATTTTTAACAGGTTAACTCCATGTTAAAGTACAAATAAGCCACTGAACTATTTGGGAAACATCAATTAAGCAATCCAACTCAAATAACTCTCAAATAAGCCACTTTTTTGTTTTACTTTTTTTTTATGAGTTAATTTCAATTTTTTTTTTAAATTTATAGGTGACATTTCAGTTTTAGTCATTTTTTTATCCGAACATCCTTATTTATTTATTTTTCTTTTTTTTTTTATGAGTTATAGCCAAATATTTATGTAATCAAATAAAAAAATTTAAAAATGAAAAAAAAAATTAATTTGCCCCTGGGCGAATTGGCGAATTATTCGCCCAGGGACTAATTAAAACAAATAAAACTAATTAAATGAAAAAAAAATAAAAATAAAAAAAAAAGTAAAAAAAAAAATAGTCCCGGCCCCTGGGTGAATTAGTTCACAATTCGCCCAGGGGCAAACTATTATTATTTTTTAATTTTTTAATTTGATTAAATAAATATTTGACCATAACTCATAAAAAATAAATAAATAAATAAGTATGTTTAGATTAAAAAAATGACTAAAACTGGAATGTCACCTATAGATTTAGGACAAAAAATGAAATTAACTCATAAAAAAAAAAGGTGGCTTATTTGAGTTTGATAGCTTAGTTGATGTTTTCCATATAGTTCAGTGGCTTATTTGTACTTTTTTTTTTGAAAACAATTAAAGCATGTGCTCCATCTCAACTAAAAGCCTAAGCTGATAGTTGGACTGCACGTATTATATTTATGCTCACAACATGACTTATTTGTACTTAAATCTGTTAAAAATGTTAATTGCTCTTTTTTACGGATTTAGTGGCTTAATTGCTCTTTTTTACCAAGTTCAGTGGCTTATTTGGAGGTTATTTGAATTCAATGGCCTAATTGCTGTTTCCCAAATAATACGATGACTTATTTGTACCTTATCCCTTTCTGAATTGTACGTACCTAAAAATCAATTAATATAATATATAAGTATTCTATCACTATCATCATATCACTTTCGATAAACTCTTTACACCAATTTTAATTTCTGATTGGAAAAAACGCTCTCGATGGAATAACAACGGTACTCTGACGAAGACGACTTACTTGAACGAAGTACGAAGAAATCGAAAGTAGGTGCCGGATCACTTGTCGAATTTGGATCGGAAGCGGTGGCTGGGACATCGTCTAACATGGTTACTGATGCTCCACCAGAGGACGGGTTGGAGGCGATCACGGTGTCTCCGTGTGTCGAGGTGCCTATAGCTGATAATCCGGGATCGGACATGCAGAGTGAAACGGATCCACCATCCACGACTTTGATTGCGAACGACACGGAGGCGGATTTGACCGATGTCCCAGTTCAGATGGGAAAAGGGGCAGATCAACCTCGATCATACTTAGACTCGGTATTGGGAAGGGGATCGGATGCGGCTCCTTTCTTACTTGATAGCATTGACGAGGCTGGTGCTGAGGATCTGGATGCGGATGAGGAGACATGTGAGGCAGATGATGACCCTACCTGCCCAACGATCAGACTCACAGCGAAGGAGAAGGAGGCGATACGAGAACCATGGCGTCAAACGTTGATCGTTAAGGTCATGGGGAGGCGAGTTGGTTATGCATACCTCCTTCGAAGGCTGACATCGATATGGAGGCCGAAGGGGAGGATGGAGCTGATTGCTCTTGAGAATGACTATTTCCTAGTCCGGTTTGGAATGAGGGAGGACCTGGAGTTTGCTAAATACGAAGGTCCGTGGATGATACTTGATCATTATTTGATCGTCAAGGACTGGGTGCCGAATTTTGACCCGACTGCTGATACCACGGAAAAGGTTCTCGTCTGGGTTCGTTTTCCCGATCTTCCTGTGGAATTCTATAATCTTCTGTGTCTTCGGAAAATCGGCAATAAGCTTGGACGCATTGTTCGTGTGGATCACACAACCAGCCTGGTTTCAAGGGGGAAGTTTGCTAGAGTTTGTGTGGAAATAGATATTACAAAACCTTTAATCTCCACGTTCACTCTTGAAGAGAAAGTCTGGAAGGTAGCATACGAGGGCATTCACTTGGTGTGCTTTGCTTGTGGTATGTATGGTCATAGACAGGAGTCGTGCCCGACTAATAATGCGGTGGAGACAGCTGCAGTTCCAGTAAACCATGGTGGCGCGCAGGATCCAAATACGGAGGCTCCAGTACCGGCTCGACAAACTAGTCCTACGACAGAGAGGGCTTCAATTTCTCGTCTCAATCACTATGGCCCTTGGATGATCGCCCCGAGGAGGGAGAGGAGACAAGTGGGACGTCCTTCCGGCCCTGGACATAATAATCACTCGGGTAAGGCTAAGGAGCCGACGGCTGCGTCTGGATCCAGGTTTGCGCCACTAGATACTGATGATCAACTAGCGATGAATGGTGTGGAGGAGCATGGAGGTGAATTGGACTCTGGGGCTGAAACTCTGAATGCAGGATCTGCCCAGCCTGCAAACTTGGGAGGAAGGTCGCGCCGAAACAATGTTATAGCCAACGAAAAGTAGATTGCCAATGAACCTAGTCAGGGACGAGCTGTTCCAGTGCAAGGAGAGTTAGGGTCGAGACGGGTTCCACTAAGCCGGGGTTCCAGGCGAGCTGCCGAGGAGGATGAGCATGTAGTGAACCGAGGAGAGCAAGGGGGGAGTGTTATTCGCACAACTCGGGTTTTAAATCAGGAACCAGCCGTTGATGCTTGGGTTGCGGAGGGTGAGCATTCGCAGGAACATCACGCTGACCCACCTGATGGCTTGGACGAAGAAGGCGATGTTGTCATGGAGGATGAGATGCTCCAGAGAGATAGTCAGGCGGAGGGCACCGATGGTCCCCCCGCTTGATTTTTGTTTTTTTGTCGCGTTTTTCCTTTCGTGTTTTAGTTTGTGTTTTTTGTGTTTTTTTCTCTGGTTTTTTTTTTTATGAACTGTATGTTTTGGAATTGTCAAGGCGCGGGTGGTCGGGAGTTCCACCGTGTCCTTACAAACCTCCTTCAGGAGCATAAGCCCTCCATTCTGAGTCTCGTTGAGCCTAAGGTTTCCGGATCACATGCGAACTCGATTTGCAAGAAATTAGGCTTCTCGGACTGGGTCCGAGTAGAGGCGGTGGGGTTCAGTGGGGGTATATGGGTTTTTTGGAATGCTTCTCGTAAGATCTCTGTAATCACAACTCACCCACAATTCATTCTCCTTCAGGTTCAGGAGGAAAATCAGGACTTTTGGCACTTGGCAGTGGTATATGGAAGCCCGACGCACCACCACCGTCGCCGATTATGGAGCGAGCTTACCATGGCTAAACAAGGAATTTCGGGGCCTTGGGTTGTTGCTGGCGACTTCAACTCGGTCATTAGTCAAGAGGAGACAAGTAATTACAGTGCTTATTCTTCACAGCGTAGTTCCGATTTTTCTGCCTGGATCGAGAATGAAGGGCTAATCGACATGGGTTACAGTGGCCCTAAGCTCACTTGGTCGTGAGGATATGCTACCGGCCTGGTGAAAGGGGCTCGTTTGGATAGAGTCCTCTGCAACACTGCTTGGTGGTCTCTTTTCCCCGAGGCGACGGTTAGTCACCTCCCAAGAATTTCTTCTAACCATACCCCGATTCTTCTTCGGGTTATTCGCCGGAAAGCTGATAGACATTTGTCATCGTTCAAAGTTCAAGCTGCCTGGTTTACGAATAGGGGGTTGTTTGAGGTTGTTAAATCTGCATGGAAATCCGATCGCCATTTCATGGACAATATTCCTAGGGTGACGGAGGTTTTGGATTTATGGAATAAAACTACTTTTTGTAATATTCATCATCGTAAGAAAATTGTTCTTGCGCGACTTGGAGGGGTTCAGACCAGATTGTCATCTTCTTATCAAGGGGGCCTGGCGAAGCTGGAGAAAAAATTACTCAAGGAATATCACGATATTCTTTATCAAGAGGAACTGTTGTGGTACCAAAGGTCCCGGGAAAAATGGATTACCTCGGGGGATAGAAACACGGCTTACTATCATGCGGCCACTACTATTCGAAAGGCTCGCAACACAGTTAAAAGTTTACGGGATGACGATGGGAACTGGATTACTCAGGCGGAGGCTCTTAAGGGTCATGTCCGGGATTATTTTATTACGTTGTTTTCTGGGGACCACGGCCCCGTTTATCAGTTTGATGGGGGGTGGTTTTTTTCCTCACCTATCGCACTCTAAATGGCGAAAGTTTAACAGGAACGTCACCTTAGACGAGGTCCATAGGGCCCTGACTGATATGGCTCTTTTCAAGGCTCCCGGGCCGGATGGTTTTCACGATGCGTTTTATCAACGCATGTGGGATATTGTTGGTATTAGCCTCTTTGAACTAGTTAAGAATGCGATAGTTTCGGGCGGCTTCCCTGCCAGTCTAAATGATACACTTTTGGTTCTAATCCCTAAAGTTAAGTCCCCGGAGATAGTCAGACAGTTTCGACCGATTAGTCTCTGTAACGTCAGTTACAAAATTCTTACTAAGACTATCACGAATCGTTTAAAGGATATCCTTCCGGATATAGTGGGCCCTTACCAAAGTTCTTTTGTTCGAGGGCGTCAAATTTCTGACAACGTCCTTATTTATCAAAAAGTCATGCACACCATGCGTTCTTTGAAAGCGCCGAGGGGGTTAATGGCCATTAAGCTTGATTTTGAGAAGGCTTACGATCGGCTGTCTTGGAATTTTATTCATCAAACGCTTACTGAGATAGGTTTCGAGGAAAAGTGGATTAAACTTCTGATGCATTGTATTCAGGCTCCTATTCTGTCTATTCTTTGGAACGGGGAAAGGCTCCCTCATTTTACCCCGACACGAGGTATTCGCCAAGGGGATGTTGTGTCCCCGGCGATCTTCGTCCTCTGTATGGAGAAACTCAGTCAGATGATTGCATGCAAAGTTTCGACTGGGGAATGGAAAGGAGTTAGGTTGAATAACTCCTGTCCTCCTTTATCGCACTTATGTTTCGCGGATGATTTAGTACTTTTTACGGAGGTGTCTTTTGAACAAGTGGCGACCATTCGGGATAGCCTCAACCGCTTTTGTGCAGCGTCAGGCCAAAAGATTAGTTATAATATATCCCAGGTTTTTTTCTCCAAGAATGTTCATCCAGACGTTGCTTCTGAGATTGCTAATAGATTGAATATCGAGCAGACCAATAATTTGGGTACTTATTTAGGGGTGCAATCAAACCATGGACGACTCACTCGCCACACGTTTAATAGCCTACTTGATCGAATAAAAGGGCGTTTGGAAGGTTGGAAAACTAGGACGTTGTCCTTTGCAGGCATGGTTACTCTTGCTAAATCTGTTCTCAATTCCATCCCGACCTACGTGATGCAGACATCTATTCTGCCTAAAGGAGTTTGTGAGGAGATAGAGAAACACACTAGACAATTCATTTGGAGTGGCGCTGAATCTGATCCTAACAAGACAAAGTTAAACCTTGTAAAGTGGGATGTTGTTACTCAACCGAAGGCTTTGGGAGGATTGGGCATCCGTAGGATTCATGATCTAAATATGGCTTTTATGGCTAAGCTGGGATGGCGCATTCACCGGGAAAAAGACAGCCTTTGGGCTAAGACTCTCACGAATAAGTATACCGATTTAGGACGGCGACGGTATTTGAACAGTAGGTCTGGATCTGTTTCGACAGCATGGAAATGCATCATGGCTTCACGACCTCTAGTTGAAGCTGGTTTGAGACATTATGTGCGTAATGGTAAACAGACTAATTTTTGGATGGATAAATGGCTCATGCCCGAACCTTTATCCAACTTCTTACAGACAACTTTGAGTCTTCCAGAGCTTTATGTGAAGGTTAATGACATGTGGGAGGAAGGTCGTGGATGGAAATGGGAGCTTTTTGCCGATTACATACCGGACGACATCAAACATAAACTAGCAGGTTTTATGCTCTCCGGGGTGGAGGACATCAACGATGAAGCTGGCTGGAGTTTTGAATCAGATGGGGAATTCTCGATCAGTTCTGCTTATGAGGCTATCACTAATTCTCACTTGACAGGAATGCAAGACGAGTGGTTAAGGATATGGAAGCTTAAAGTGCCGAACAGAATTTGTTTATTTATATGGCTTGTTAAACATGGAAAAATCCTTACAGATGTGGAGAGAGCTAGGCGGCATATCACATCTGATATTATGTGTTTGTCTTGTGCAGGGCAACCGGAGGATTGTGCGCATATTTTCCGTCAATGCAGTGACGCTACACGCTTATGGAGCACTACAGTTGGCCCAACAACGACAGCTTACCTTGACCAGCTTGGATGGGAGGATTGGTTAGCAGCGAACTTGCAGGGAGACTCACGCCTGGGGTTTGCTGACGGTTGGCCGGAACGTTTTTCTATCCGTTTGTGGTGGCTGTGGAAATGGCGTAATGAGAAAGTTTTCAATGGCCGAAGCATGCTTTTTGATCAAAAAGTCCAGTGGATTAGAAAGCAGGAGGAGGAAGTCCAGTCTGCTTTTTCTAAACTACGAACCGTGCAAATTACAGGTGGTCAATGGGTGGATGCTAGTGTGTCGTGGACTAAACCGCAATTAGGAAGTGTAAAAATAAATGTAGATGGAAGCCGCTGTTCTACTAGCGGCAAGGCAGGTTGTGGAGGTATTATTCGCGATCATGAGGGACGTTGGAAGGGTGGTTATGTTGCTAACATTGGCTCCTGTTCTATTAATGAAGCAGAAGCTTGGGCTGTGTTGCACGGTCTCCGTCTTGCGATGAGTATGGGTTACCAACAAATTATCATGGAGAGTGATTCTCGGACCATTATCGAGCTTTTGAGGTCTTCTGACAAGTGTCAATCGTGGGTTCAACAACATTATTGATCGATGCCATGCGGAAGTGGTTCGTTTTCAATCGATAGAGTTCAACCATGTGTTTCGCGAACAAAATCAGGCCGCTGATGCCCTTGCAAAGAAGGCCCTTGTGAGCCTTAGTCATCTTACTGTCTTGAGTGATCCACCTGTTGAGCTTCAAAGGATTTTGCATGAAGATCAAATTGGCGCAAAGTTTCATCGGAGAATCCCTGTGATAGGGACGGACCATGGCCTTTAGGGCCTTAGCTTGTACCTGGGTACCCCCCTCTACTATGGATCAAAAAATCATATCACTTTCGATTATAGGGAAGTTAGAGGAGATGGCCTGGGCTACTACTAGAAGATATATGAAAAGATCAGAGTTAAAGAAAGGGCAAGAACTTATGAACAAGGTAAAAGTAAATCTACCACCATAAGTTCTGCCCAAGCAAGCTTTTCCTCCCCACATAGAACAAAGTTCTGCCCAATTCCAAGCAAGCTTTTCTTCCCCACATACAAGAGAAGATAGATGTTGAGTATGTGATGAGAATAAATTTTAGGATGCAACACTATAAGAAAAATTTACATAGACAACGGTTAAAAATCGTTGTCTATTAGGTAAAATTTCTATTGTTGAAACTAGTGTTATTGTAAGTCATGCTCACAGACAACGATTTTTAATCGTTGTCTTATATATCAGAGGCAGTAGTTAAAAATCATTGTGTATTGAGTGTTATTGAAACCAATGTTGTTGAAAGTCACCCGCGTAGGCAACGGTTTTTAATCGTTGTCTTATATATCAAAGACAACAGTCAAAAATCGTTGTCTATTGAAATGTTGTTGAAGCTAGTGTTGTTTTAAGTCACACTCAAAACAACGGTTTTTAACCGTTGTCTTATATATCAAAGACAACGATTTTAAAAACAATTGTCTATTAAGTACAGTGTTGTTGAAGATGGTGTGGTTGTAAGTCATCACCATTAAAGACAAACGGTTTTATATATCAAAGACAACGATTTTTAAAATCATTGTCTATTAAGTGTTGTTTAAGCCGGTGTTGTTGTAAGTCACGCTCAAAGACAACAGTTAATAACTGTTGTCTTATATATCAAAGCTAAGACAATTGTTTTAATAACTGTTATCTTTATTCATAACGACAACGATAATCTATTTTGATTTTAAGCATAATACGCAATAATAACAGTTTATCCAAACACAATAAATACAAAAACAAAGAGCTTTGATTTATGGTTTTAGTTAAAACATATATAGACGTTGGTTCACTAACCGATGCCTAAAGTACCATAATTATGGCGGTTATACACAAACTGACGTAAATTAATTTTTAAAATAATAAATACATTTGATTTCAATTTTATGAAAGAACCGACGTTGGTTCTCTATTAAACCGACGTCTTATGTTTATTTAAAAAAAATGACGTTGGTCCGTAATTCGAACCGACGTCGTTTAATTTATAAAATTAAATTTAATAACAATAGACATTGGTTCTTTGATAGAACCGATGTTTATTGTTTAAGAAATAGTTTAATATTTTAAATTAAATTTAATAACAATAGACTGAAAAATATTTTTATTAGACTTAAAGGTAAAAAATTATATTTATTCCATTTAACCCAAACATATTTAAAAATATTTTAAATATAAGATCTAAAAATCACTCAAAATTAAACTTGTGTTAATTTTATAATATTAATCTAAAAAAAATAAATTTTAAAAATGAATATTAGTAAATATGTTTTTTAAACAGAAAACAAAAAATTAAAACTGAAAAATTAAAAAACAGAACAATAATAGTTTCCGTTAGTAAACTGGCCGTTAGATTTCATTGTTAGTTATTTCATGGTTCACTATTTTATTGGCGTGGTATGATTTTGAAATCAGATGTCAGTACAACATATATTGGAACAATATGTGGAAAAGACAATGTAACTACTTCGTGATCAACAGCAGCCTTGGGTAGTGGATCCCTATTTTTAAGAACAAGTTTTTTTTTTTTTTTTTTTTAAGAACAAGTTAATATCCAATATAGTTCTGGATTATAGCGGTTTTACTCAATTTAGTCTTAAATGACTTTTTGTGCTCAATTTAAATTTTGATGTTCTACACAATTTAGTCATTTGTTAAAAATCCTGTTAATTAATTGTTAAAAATAGGGTCATAATAGTAATTTCTCATCCTTCATCCCATTTGGGGTGATTCTTTCTTCTTCCCTTTAATAAGATCGACGCAGAAATATAAATCTTTATTGTACCAAATCAACATCAAGCCTAAATAAATAAACACAAAGTAAATAAATATTTGGGTACAAAAATTTACATTTATGCGTGGATCTTAATAAGGGGAAGAATAAGGATCATCCCAAATGGGATGAAGGATGATAAATTGCCATTAGGACCCTATTTCTAACTGTCTACTAGCAGAATTTTTAACAAATGACTAAATTGGGTAAAATCATAAAAATCGAGGACTAAATTAAGCACAAAAAGTCATTTAGGACTAAATTGAGTAAAACCACTATAGTCGATGACTATATTGGGTATTAACTCTTTCAAGAACAATGTCGTCTTACGGATAAGTTACTCTTTTTATTCATGTGAGTCCCAATACAAATAAATCTCTATGATTTTATGTGTGGAAGTAAAAGTCGAAAGTAGAAAATGAGAATAAAAATAGTATTTTCCTTTGTTGTTATACTTAATTATATAATATAGTTAAAGTTGATAATCTTTGTGTTATTTGCAAATATATATGAACGAATTCCCTTTTTTGTCCTACCTTTATTAGGGTATTTCCATTTTTAATTCACTATAATTAATTTTTGTCACATTGTAAACACTCTTTTTAACCAGGCCAGGCCACTTTTAGTCCTCCGATCCATCATTATGATCGTCTAAACTAGGATTTTTTTTGTCTAATGCTATGTTCTTTTCCTTTAACCTTTTAGTCTTGCAAGTGCATTCACGCTCAGCTCCATTGACATAAACTCTCCACACAGAAACAAGTTTCCCACGATTTGAGCAACCAACGAACACGCCACTACCGCGAATCCTAACTAGAAAGCAGCACTCTTCGGCAAGGAACACAACTTGTCATCTATCTTGAGATCCACACCTGCAAACAACTAATTAATTTACATAATTCTAGTTGAACCTCCATTATGTAGACCCGGCCCTGGGCAAGGGCGGGCTGGGCCCTTGCCCAGGGCCCATGTTTCAAAGGGGCCCACCATTCCTGCCCATCACTTTTATATATACTATTGAATATCAGTATAAGTACTTAATATATGTTAAGATTAACAAATTTTGACTTAGGGGCCGGGGTGTATTCAATCAAGACTTTTAAAGAGTTTTAAAGACTTTTAACGACTTTCAAAGTTGGGTGGTATTCAATTTACTTTTAAAGATTTTTTAAAAGTTTACCTGTATTCGATTTAGACTTTTCAAAAGTCTTTAAAAGTGTACTGGTATTCGTTTAAGACTTTTATAAAGTCTTTAAAAGTCTATTGGTATTAAAAAACTTATCAACTTTCCTAGACTCTATCAGAATAGGATTTCTGTAAACTTTTTCTTTATTAATATAAATATATGAAAGCCCATTGCTCTTGAATCTCATTTATGTCATCGATAGAATAGGGACTATTACTTTCAAATGCCTACAAAATAATATAATTAATAAAATTATTAAAAGTGTTAATTAATAAAATATAATTTAACTATACATAGTTCTATTATATTTAAATTTACTTACCTCATCCAAATGATCAACATATAAATATTTTGTCACGATGTTAAGCATGTACCGCATGGCATAATATCCACGCTTAACATGTCCTGGTTGTATCAGACACTATAAAATACATATATATTTTAGTAATTTAAACAATTTTTTTATAATTCAAAATATCACACTAAAGCTTAAATATATAAGATTAGTAGGTGAAGGAGAATCAAAAACCAAAAGCAAGATGAGTTTACAAACACCATGATACTCCCCCAAACTGTCCAGAGATATAGTTTCATGAACTTTGGACTAAATTATGCTTAGGAAATGTTTATGAGAATTTTAGTGATCCTATGCACTGTTGAAGACAGTGTGCAAGACTCGTGCATTGTTTAGGATTTATATGGAAGGAAAATGTAAGCAATTTTCTTTTAGTATATAGTTTGTAATTAAGTAATACAACTTTACAAAAGTAGGCATAGAACTATGAACAATCACCTGTTTGACTAATAAGAATCAAGTCAAGCATTGGTCTGCTGAGATTCCACTGGTTGCTGTTGGTCCCAAGGGGATGGGGTACAAGTCTATTGGCGGGCACACCCAGAGAACAGGGAGAAAAGACAAAGTGGGGCACCGCAAACAGGAGGAGAGAGAGCCGGCCAACGGAGGGAGAATTTGGAGATAGGAGATCCGGGGGAAGGGTGAGGTGAAGTAGCAGAGATGTGT
>CM008341.1:25638683-25653884 GCA_002525835.2 Ipomoea batatas | reverse complement strand
GGTGGAAATCGGACGCGGGCGTCAGACCCGCGTCCGCCTTGCGTCCGCAGCAGAGCTCGTGAACTTCAGAGAGCTGATGGCTGGACGTAGGCGTCCGTCCATCGTCCTCCGTGCGTCCTCAGCAGACTGATTTCAACTTCAGAGAGCCAACAGTCGGACGCGGGCGTCTACAGCAGACTTCGGCTCTGCTTGTGCGAACTTCTGCGGGGCAATATCTGGGCGCATGGGCGGACGCGCGTCTGATGCGCGTCCGTGCCCTGTGTCCCTTTTTCCACTTTTGGCTTGTGAATCTATCTTCGAAATCCATGTCTTTTCCACCTTTTTGCACCATGTTTTACCTACAAAATGATTAAGCAAGTGTGGATTAAGGTCCATTGACAATATCAAGCGTATTAATGCATTTCGAGTCCAAAACAAGCATAAAAACTACCGATTAAGCACAACGTGGCCCTAGAACGAACTTACAACCGTGGCATCTTTTGCACTTATCAAAATTTCCACACTTTAGAACTTGTTTGTCCTCAAGCAAGCTATCATTGATCAAGCAAAACCTAAGTGCAAACGATGCCACAACTTTGTCATGCAAGCAAGCTAAACCTAAAGAATGATGCACACACATGAAATCAATACGATTCTCAAGCTATCATGAAAATGTGTTTCTAAACAATCTTTTGATTCTCAATAACAACTATCCCAAGAACAAAATCCTTTTTGCAACAATAAAGCCATTTGATTACCCATCATTAACATACAATTCAAGCATGCAATCCAATATGGGTTCACCAACCATTTAAAGCGGGCCACTAGCCGAGCCAACTAGTGGGACCGATGTGCACAAACCAAACCTATTAGACCACCCTTGTAACCTCAAACCCCCTAGATTCTAGCGTGATAAACAAAAAGGCTTAACGGTTATCTACTACCCCTCAAGACCGACCATCGGGCTACCCAATCTCACATGGAGCTCCATGCTTTTTCGAGAACTGTGCAATAGGTTCCCGGTCCCAACGGGATAGATCTCTCTTTTTCTCATTCCCCAAGATAACCTCATCGGGCTACCCGACTTCACATGTATATCCATGCTTTTTCGAAGACGGTGCAATGGGTGCCCGAATCTCAGCGGAATGGCTCTCTTCAATTTTCTCATCTCCCAAGACCTCGTATCGGGGCAACCGACTTCACGTGGATCTCCACGCTTTTTCGAAGACAGTGCGATGGTTGCCCCTCAACTTGCCCTAGCGAGACGGTTCATCTTATCAAATCCTAAGGTGGCCACATTGGGTTCTTTTGGGGTTTTGGCCTCATTGGGCTCTTTTAAACAAAATAAAGCAAAACAACACCTTCACAACCCCACACTACACCTTCGGGAGAGCAAAAGTAAAGAAAATTAGGTTCATTTCCGGGCTTAGTAAACATTATATTACTAGGTTTGATAGGTGCACACTCCCACTTTGTTACCTCCTTGACTATGGTCCAGGTTAAATGAGAGGTGAACATCACACAATCATGCAATCAATTCATCAAATTTAAACAAGAGCATAAGAATTTTCTTCCCCGGGATAGTCCTAATTGAGAGACAAATGCTTGTTCAAAATACACATTTTCCAAAAGAGATTAAGCAGCACATTTATTTCACACATGTCCATTATTCTAAGCTAGAGCATTACTCTTGCAATCCAAAGTCTTTCAAGCACAAGTGTGCTTTCCCTTTCCACACTTTAAAAATGAACATCGTCCCCGATGTTCACACTAAGCCTATTGTGGGAAAGCTACAAAGGTCTCAACATAGAATGCCCCTTTCCACACTTTAGAAGTGTGTTTTGGGCTAAAGGGTCACACATCAAGCTTTTATGAAAAACAACCTAATGTAAGAGTTATGCCATCACACTCGGTTTCCACACTTTAAAAGAAAAACATGTAGGTAAAAGAAAGGGTAAGGGAGATAGAGACTCCCCTACGGCATTAAAGATCTACATTAGTGTGCCCATATCATCTTTCTCTTCTTTGAAAATCCCTGCATAACACCAACTTCCAAACACATAGATTCTCATTCGATTAGCTAAAGTTGAGAGATAATCAAGCAAGAACTATCATTAAAAGTAAAATCAAAGCGATAGTGCAAACAAAATATGAAACTAATAAAGAAAACGTGCATAAAAGAAATAAATGCTAAAAACTAAAACCACTACAACTAAACAAGCACGATCAACGGGGTGCACTAGACCACTCTCTCAACTCAAAAGGTTCCTCTCCTTGGCTATCGAGTATTAGCCTTCTCACTTCAAGTTCGAGCACGTCTACCCGGTGTTCGAGTCGTCGAATAGTGTCCAATAACTCGCTTTCTCTAGTCTCCTCCATGGTATCATTAACCCTCAATCCAAGGTGCACACACTCCTCCATATCAATAGGCCTCATAGTGGTTGTTATCACCTCTTGGGAGAGAACCTCTTCAAATCCTAAGGCTTCGGCCAATCTACTCACAAATGGGCCAATGAATATGTTCTCACTATCCTCGTAACTTTGCCTCTTTAGGATCTTTTTGCATATCTCCCCCATGTGCACCGGAGTTTCGGTGTACATGCTCCATAATATAAACAGTTCACTCCTAGTGATGTTATCATTCCGTGTTCTTCTCCCCAACCAAGATCTAGCCACAATGTGCCACAAGATAAGCAACTCCGGGACCTTAATGTACCTAGCACTAGTATATGAAGCTTGCCAAGTAACTCCCGGCCTAGCTATAGACCACCAAAAGAGATCCTCTTGGAGCTCACTCTCAAAATCATCAACTAGGTCGGCATACCATGCTTGGTCTTGGTCCGCTAGTGTGTAGAACCCAAGTAGATTCCCAAGTGCATCGGAAGAAATATCGTATTCCTGGTTGAACAACTTGAATTTGATGCTTGGGAATCGGCGGTCTCGGATTTCTTCATTTACCTCCAACGTGGCTACAAACTCCCTAACTATAGGGGTGTAGGTTGCATCCCGCCAACTACATATTGCTCTCCAAAATGGTTGTGTAGCAATCCTCTCGTATTCTCTTCGGATCCCTAAGGCTTCTAAGGTGGGGGTATCAACATAACACCATTCTATTATCTCTTTCGCACGGAAGTGTCGAAACCTAAAGAGATCTTCGACTTGTAGCATCAATCCCCTATTCGCATATTCCATGTTATACCCTTCCCCTTCTTCACTTGACGAGTCATCATGGTTCCCTCTACTTGTTTCACCCCTTTCAAGGGTGTGTCGAGGCACCATCATTTCGGTCATTGGGATCCCCTAAAGAACAATTTCAAGTGTTAGATTACCAACAATCAAAGTGTGATCAAATTCAAGCAAAATTTTCACTATCTAAGCTTGGTGACATATTATCAAACACTTGATGTGCAACATTAGCAAAATGCAAACATGCATGAGATTTGTATGATCTAACCATTATTAAGCATAATAACATCAATACAACATCAATTCAAGATTAAGCAAGATCTTTGGTAGCAAGGAACATCAAAATGATTACTCATCATCATACCCAAGAAGAAGAAAAAGAACTTTCTAGAAAATTACCTTTGGACTTGGAGGAGGTGATCCAAAGACACTTGAGAGAGGAGAGGTGGAGATATTACCTACATTCATCATGTTTTGAGAGTTTGGAGTGCTAAGGAAGAAAACTTGGAGTGGAAGAAGAGAAATAGAGCTGAGAAAAGCCCTTGGTGTGTTTAAATCCGCCGACCGGACGCCATGTTGGACGCGCGTCCAGAGGCGCGTCCAGCAGAAAGCTCTCTGGTTCTGCCCAGTTCTGCTTCGGGTTGCTGCTGGACACCGGGTGGACATGCGTCCGTCACGCGTCCAGCCCTGTGCTGTGCAATTTCCAGCGCGATTTCTCTTTGCTTTGTGTGTTTCTTCCCGATTCTTTGCCTATTCGTGTGTTCTTTGCGCCCCCCTGTTGATTTAAGCTCAAGACAAAACTAACAAATGTTTTTGTGACTTTTTGATATTAGTAGAAGTAACAACATATGCTTAAAATGTAAAAGCAATTAGAAACAAACAACATAATCCAAAATGCATTAAGTAAAACATACGTAAAGGTAGAAGTTATAAAATTCAAATTTAAACAACCCAAACATCAAAAGAAATGCAAGAAAATTAAAGTCGGCACCCCACGCTCGGGGCACCTAGTGTCTTTAGCTGGACCACATCACAACATGAATTCTTCCACCAAGCAATCGTCCCTAAGGCCCGTCCCCACCCTGTGAAGGGGGTGGGAAGCGATGCTCCATCCACAAGCGTAGTTGCTCAATTGCTTCGAACTGTTGCTGCTGCCTTTCCTCCTGTCTTGCATATGCCTCATGTTGCCTCTCAATGGCCTCGTTTTGCCTCAAGATGGCCTCATTATGCCTCATCATCTCCTCATGCTGCAGATCCATCCTCCTGTTGAAGGTGTCCATGGAATGAGTGTGCAACTGGATCTTAAGGGCCCTCATGGACGCCCAATCATGCACTGGCGGATAGTCTGCATACTCCGGGGGCACATCCTGTCCCCCCTCGACCACTGGTTCCTGCTGAGGCTCCCCTCGTGGAGGTTTAGGCACATCTCCAACCCTTCGGGCATAACTCCTACTGAGATGAGCATCACTAAATGGTTGCATAGTTGCTATCCTTTTCTCTCGTGCCAACTCTCCCTGTAGGCCCAGCCCGTGGCACAATCTCGTGACCACTGGCCCTATCCATACGTACGGGCACTTTGCGTTTTTCTGAGAGTGGAACATTTGTTGCACCATGCAAGCCATTTGTATCGGTTCATTCATCTCCAGACTCCACATGTGGAAGAGGTCAAATCTGTACACCTTATGGAGGTTTTTGTTCCTACCTCCAAATGTAAGATTGAGTAAGAGCTTCATCATTTTGAGCGCTGGGCTGACAATCTTTGAAGTATTATGTTTAACACCGGTGAACCTTCCACCTTGACCATTAGTGATTCGGTCCCAGTAGGCTTCTGCTGCAGCATCAGAGTCAAAATCTGTTGGGAGGTTGCTCCACTCTTCCGACATAGTCTCCTCGTGGGTGTAAAGCCCGAGGCGCTCCCCCAATTGAATTATCGACAACTGATATCCTCGCCCGAATAGATTGAATTTCATGGACGGGGTGCAGTCGTGGCTTGAGGGTAAGGGTTCGAAGGTTGCAATGAACTCTTGCACTACGGGTTCATAGGTGTCGTCCCTCCAGCTGAAGAGACGCTCCCAATATTGCCTCGACATCATTCGCTCTACCTCCTCCCGACACCCGTATGCGTCGAGCAAAGCATAGTCGAATAGAACCCCCCTGAGACACCTTTCTCTTGAAGCTCCTCTACTCTTTCCCGTTGTTTAGCATTTAGGTGTGGTAAACCACGGCCTCCGGGAGCTATGAGGTCGCTTACGCCTTGCCTAGCCCCACAACTTGATCCCGCTCGATCATGTTTGGTTTTCTTGGCGCTTTCCTTACTTCTCGTCTTTGCAGGCATCTATATAAAGAAAATATAAAGCATGTGAGTCCTCACATAGTCAATTCTTAGGAATTAGGTAGTCAATCAAGCAACTATAGCAACTCAAAAACATTATTAGCTCAAGTAAACAATCTTAACACTTTCAAGATCATATTGCTATTATGAAACCTTTTTGCTTCACATGTGATTGACTATCTATATCAAGGCAAAACATATAACACCAATATCATACTTAACCATTTTTCTTTTCAAAAAGAGCTTGCTAGACAAGAGGAAAGTGTACTCATTTAGGCATATCAATATTACATGTGTCATTCATTTGGGACATTAAACAAGGTAGCATGCATCCACATATAGCTTCTAATCATTCATGCATATATCTTTCTTAACATTATTCACAAATCTCCCAAATTTCAAAATTTCAAGCCATTTTCAATCTCAAATAGACACAATGTAGTCAAGTCTTTCATCATGTATCAACAAAATAATATCATATCCATCATACATCACAATACAATGCTAGTCCCATCATGTCTCAACAATTTATTGTCAAAATTCAAAAATCCCCAATTTCATGTAACTAGTGAACTAAAATTTTCAATTGAGCAAATTGCATTGACAAATTTCACAATGTAGTTCCATACATACTCCTAACTAGCATCCAATTGCATGTATTACTCATCAATTTCAACAATAAAGCACAATTTATCAAACCCAAAATTTTCCACCATTAAAGTAGGGTTTCAAGCTTTTTCAAGAGACACATTCATGTTCTAACCATGTAATGTGCAATTAAAACTCATAAGCATGCTCATTACAACTTAAAGAATCACATTCTAACAACAAATAAGCAATGTAATGGACAAAGCAAGAAATCCCAAATTCAAGCTCATAACAATGGTGGAAACTCGAAAAAAAAAGAGATGAAGAAGATGATATTTACCTTGACTTTGCTTGTTAAATGGCTTTGTGTAGAAGAAAGCTTTGATTTTTAGCCTTAAACTTGGATGGAACTTGAAAGAAACTTACTTTGGAATTTTTGGGGTGGTGTTCGTCCGCAAGAATGAAGAAGAAAGGGACGAATTTGGCTTTAAAACCCTTGGTCTCGTCCGTGAAACTGCCCAGGAAGGCTCGTCGGACGCGGTCCGGACGCACGTCCGGATTTTCTTCTTTTGTTTCTGGAATTGCCGTAACATCGGACGCGGGTCGGACGCGTGCGTCCGACCGGCGTCCGATTTTGCCTTCTCTGATCTATCTTCGGCTTCTGATGGACGAGTGTCGGACGCGTGCGTCCGATCGGGCGTCCATCAGAAAGCCCTCTGAACCTTTGATCTGGGACCCCTGGACGCGGACCGGACGCGCGTCCGGTCTGGCGTCCAGGTTCGGACTTTTGCCAAAATTGAATTTTTCTCGTTCTTCTTTGGTCTTTTTGACTTAACTTTTTGTGGTCCTGCAAAAACATACTAAAACTAAAGGTAAGATATGAAAAATAAAGCATGTAAAAGTAAAAATATCATCGGGTTGCCTCTCGATAAGCGCCACTTTTAACGTCTTTAGCTCTACGTCCTTGTAAGCACTAATCTTCGATTTGAATCAAACGCAAGATGTTCACCTCGCGTGTTTCCATTCTTCTAAAGTACTTTTTGACTTGGTGACCTTTGACCTTAAACTCACCCTTTTCCGGATGTGCGATTTGAATGGTTCCATACGGAAAAACTTTGGTAACGGTAAATGGACCGGACCATCTTGACTTTAGTTTTCCCGGAAAAAGCTTTAGCATCGAATTGAAAAAGAGGACTTGGTCTCCTTCCTTGAATTCTTTGCCCTTTTTGATATGCTTATCATGATATAGCTTAGTTCGCTCTTTATAAGCCCGTGAATTCTCGTATGACATCAACCTCCACTGTTCCAAATCATCTAATTGCCACAACCTTTCTCGACCGGCTAGGTCCATATCACTATTTAGTTTCTTTATCGCCCAATACGCCTTGTGCTCTATCTCCACCGGTAGGTGGCATGCTTTCCCGTAGACTAATCTAAAAGGGGTGGTTCCGATTGGAGTTTTATAGGCCGTTCTAAACGCCCATAGCGCATAATCCAATCGATCGGGCCAATCTTTACGGTGAATTCCAATCGTCTTTTCTAAGATTGCCTTAATATCCCGGTTGGCATTTTCTACTTGACCACTCGTTTGGAGGTGGTATGGTACTCCCCCCCGATGTTGGACTCCGTACTTGGCCAAAATCTTTTCCATGGATGAATTCCTAAAATGCGTTCCACGATCACTAATTAAAACTCTTGGTACTCCAAATCTAGTGAACAACTTCTTAAGGAATCCGATAACACTCCTAGCATCGTTGTTCCTCAAGGCTTGCGCCTCCATCCATTTTGACAAATAGTCTATTGCAACTAAGATATACTTGAATCCTTTTGCACTCGGGAATGGTCCCACAAAATCGATGCCCCAGATGTCGAAAACCTCACATGCCAAGATGTATGTATGAGGAATCTCATTTCTTGCGGTGATGTTTCCAACTCTTTGACACCTATCGCAATTTGAAACGCAAATTTGAGCATCTCTAAACAACGTGGGCCAATAGAAACCTGCTTCAAGAACTTTCCTAGCGGTTCTATTGCTCGAGTAATGACCTCCGGTCGGTCCAGCATGACAATGACCCATAATTGCCAATCCCTCTTGGCCCGCTACACATCTCCTAATAACTTGGTCCGCGCATACTCGGAACAAGTAGGGATCATCCCAAAAATAGTGTCTACTCTCCGCTATAAATTTTCTCCTTTGGTGCACGTCAAAGTAATTCGGAATAACTCCTCCTACGATATAGTTGGCAATGTCCGCATACCACGGAACCTCATCCACTTTAAACAACTTTTCTTTCGGAAAAAGTTCCGCTATTGTAGCACTCTTTTCTCCTAAGTTAGGATTCTCAATTCGGGAGAGATGATCCGCCGCCTCATTTTCTTTCCCTCTTTTATCTTTGATCTCTATATCGAACTCTTGAAGTAAGAGGACCCATCTTATCAATCTTGGTTTAGCTTCGGCCTTAGACATCAAATACCTAAGAGCCGCATGATCCGTGTAAATTATTACCTTTGACAACAGAAGATAGGATCTAAACTTATCAAGTCCAAAGATCACCGCTAGCAACTCTTTTTCTGTGGTAGTGTAATTTTGTTGGGTTTTATCGAGGGTTTTGCTTGCAAAGGCTATGGGTTGAAAGTGTTTCTCCTTTTTTTGCCCTAACACTACCCCTACCGAATAACCGCTAGCATCACACATCATCTCAAAGGGCAACTCCCAATTTGGTCCAACTAAAATAGGAGCACTCACTAACTTCTCTTTGAGGGTATTAAAAGCAACTAGGCATTCATCTCCGAACTCAAACTCTACGTCTTTTTCTAGAAGCTTGGTTAAAGGTCTAGCTATTTTTGAAAAGTCCTTGATGAATCGTCGGTCGAAACCGATGTGACCTAGAAAACTTCTCAAGCTAGTCACGGAGTTTGGAGGTGGTAGGGTATCAATCACGGACGTTTTGGCTTTGTCTACCTCTATCCCTTTATTTGATACCTTATGACCAAACACGATGCCCTCGTCTACCATATAGTAGCACTTTTCCCAACTAAGTGCTAGGTTTACTTCTAAACATCGCTTGAGGACTTTCTCTAGGTTATTTAAGCACTCGTCATAAGTTTCTCCCCAAATGGTAAAGTCGTCCATGAACACCTCCATGAACTCGCCTATATAGTTCTCAAAGATCGCTAGCATGCACCTCATGAAAGTTGCTGGCGCATTGCACAAACCGAAAAGCATGCGCCGGTAGGCGAAGGTACCCATAGGACAAGTAAATGTGGTTTTCTCTTGGTCCTCTAACGCTACGGGTATTTGAAAGTATCCGCTCATACCATCTAAAAAGCAATAATAGGCGTGCCCGCTCACCTTTTCAACCATTTGATCAATAAAGGGCAATGGGAAATGATCTTTCCTAGTGGCATCATTTAATCTTCTGTAGTCAATGCAAACCCGCCACCCCGTCACACTTCGTATAGGAATTAATTCATCTTTATCATTCTTTACTACTGTTATCCCCCCTTTCTTAGGCACGACGTGAGTAGGACTCACCCAAGCACTATCCGATATAGGGTAGATCATGCCTACATCCATAAGCCTAATCACTTCATTCTTGACCACTTCGGCCATGTTGGGGTTTAATCTTCGTTGGGGTTGCGCTACGGGCTTAACATTTTCCTCTAGCAAGATTTTATGTGTGCACATACTAGGGCTTATTCCCTTCAAGTCTTGTAGTTTCCAACCTATTGCTCCTTTATATTTACTTAACAAGTTCACAAGCTTGTCTTGTTGATTTCCATCTAATTTTGAGGAGATTACTACCGGTAAAGTCGAATCTTGTCCTAGAAAGACATATTGGAGACTATCCGGCAATGCTTTAAGCTCACTTTTTATTTGCTTCTCTTCCATTATACTTTCTTTCTCTACTTCTTTCTCACAACTTAACAAATCATCCCTTTCACATTCCTCCCTTTCCTCCTCAACTTCTCCAAGAATTTCATGAACATATAAAGCATCATCAATACAATCGTCATAGAAATTCACAAACTCAATATCATTCAAATCACATAAGCCATCATTATCATTCACATCATCATCATCAAGAGTATCATGCAAGGTATCATGAACATCATTATCATTCTCACTAGACAAGACATTCTCATCAAAAACAAAAGATTCGAGACCATTATCATTATCATCACACAACAACTTCAAATAAGCATCATTTCCCGTCTTTCTCATAAGATTGGGATAAACGGACTCAACATGCTCGTGGAAGATGTCCACAAAATAGCATGTATCATCCGTGGTCATAGGATATTTGGTCAACTTTGAAACATCAAAGGTTGCGCATTCATCACCCACTCTAAGGACAAGCTTCCCGCTCCCCACATCGATGAGGGCCCGAGCGGTGGCCAAGAATGGCCTACCTAGAATTAGTGGCACCTCATGATCGGGGTCCATGTCAATAATGACAAAGTCTACGGGAAAGATGAACTTATCAACCCTAACTACCACATCCTCAACAACTCCCTTGGGTTGTTTGATTGACCTATCGGCCAATTGAATGCAAATACGAGTGGGCTTAAGAATGCCCAAGTCCAACTTCTTAAAGAGACAAAAAGGCATTATATTTATACTTGCCCCAGAATCCACTAGAGCTCGGCTAAACTCGGCATCGCCTATTTGACATGGGATGGTGAAATTTCCGGTGTCCGTGAGCTTCTGTGGTTGACGACGCACGAACGCGGAACATCCCTCTCCTAGCAAAACCGTAGTCGACTCCTCTAGTTTCTTCTTGTTGGTGAGCAGCTCCTTTAAGAACTTAGCATACCTCGGCATTTGACCTAGAGCATCAAGAAAAGGCAAGTTAATGTGTAATTGTTTCAAAAGTTCAAGAAATTTACCGTATTGTGTGGTGTCAATGTTCTTCCTCACTCTCCCGGGAAATGGGAGCGGTGGTTGATACATCGGTAAGTCAACTTTTTCCTTCCCTTTGTCTTGAGCTTGGGTGGCCTTAGAATTCAAAGGTAGCGATGATTCTTCCTTCTCTTGCTCCTTGTCATCTTCAAGAATTTCTTCAACTATTCCTTCTTCAATTGGACTTTTGGGATTTGTGTTTTTCTTTAAGATTGGCTCCGGGAGTTCCTTGCCACTCCTAAGGGTCACGGCTTGTGCTCGCTCTCTTGGGTTGTTCACCGTGGTACTTGGGAGTGAGCCTTGTGGTCTCTCGGTTAATGCTTTGGAATTTTGTGCCACTTGAATCTCCAAATTCCTTAGTGAAGTGTGATGCTCTTGTCTCAAGTTCGATACATCTTGTCTTATGGTTGACATTTCTTGTCTCAAATCTTGTTTCCATTCTTGTCGGATTTCATTTTTCATATTCGTCATATCGTGCTTGAGTTCTCCAAACATTCTAATCACTTTATCTTCAAAGCTTTCTTTCGGAGCCTCTTCTCTTGGTTGATTGTTGCCTTGATACGTTGGTGGCCTATATGTTCCTTGATTCGGCCTTTGATTGTTTCGATTGTATTGATACCCTCGGTTCTCTTGAAAACCTCTATTGTAAGGTGCATTGTAACTTGGCCCACCTTGATTTGGTCTTGGATTATATTGATTTTGGGATGGTTGGTTTTGCCATCCTTGACCTTGACGCCAATTTTGATTGTTGTTGTTTCCATATGTATTGTAATCATTGGGTCTTTGATAACCCACGGCGTCGACTTGTTCATAACCACCATCTTCATAGTTAGATGTACACTCGTGAGCCCCGTTTGCACCCCCACACTTATCACAATAGAGTGCCAAGGTCATACACGGATTTCCTCTTTGATTTTTATTCATCTTTTCCATTTGAGCTTGCAAATGCTTTACCTCAAGTCCCAAGGCTTCCATTTTGGCTTGGGAAGCGGTATCGGTGCTTACTTCATACAATCCTCCCTTTGACTCTCTTTAATTGTACCAATTCCCGGTGGTCAATGAAATAGTTCCTATCAACTCTTCCGCATCCTCGGGACTTGTAGAAACAAAAGATCCTCTAGAGGCCGAGTCCAAGAGTATTTACACTCATCGGTGAGGTCGGCATAGAATGAACTAATGACGTCCCATTGATGTAGAACATCGGGCGGGCATTGATGTTTAAGTGTCTTAAACCGCCTCCATGCATCCGCTAATGATTCCAACGACCCTTGTTTGAAGTCTTGGATTTGCTTTCTTATATTCAATGTCTTTGTCAAGGGAAAGAACTCTTGCATGAATTCTCGGTGGAGTTGTTCCCAAGATCTAAAATGGTTATCCACATGGGAATCAAGCCACCTTGCAGCTTCTCCTATCAAGGAAAAAGGGAACATTTTAAGTCTTACACCCTCCTCGGTCACTCCATTTTGACGGTACATGCCACACGATCGTATGAATCGGGTGATATGTACATGTGGATCTTCCGCCGGTAATCCTCCAAAAGGTTGATTTTGTACTAGTGTAATGACGGCGTAGTTGATTTGGAAGTTGTTGGCTTCAACCGGGGGAATGTAAATGGAGTTGTGGTCGCTAAAGTCCGGTGTCATATAATCCGCAATAGTTCTCCTCTCCTCTCCCCTTGGTTGGTTCCTTGGTATATGTCTCGGATCATGCCTTGGTTCATTCCTTCTTGCCCTTTGTGGCTCATAATATTCATCATCATGTCTTGGTTCAAAGTAAGCATCTCTTCTTGGTCTAGGAAATTGTTGATATTGTTATCTTGGAGGAATGTCATAGAGAGGGTTGTTGAATTGTTCTTGAAAATCCGGTGCATATCTTCTACGTGGTGGTGGTTGGTCATATGCTACATCCTCTTGTTGATATTGTGGTTGGTTGGGTGGTGGTGGTCTTTGTCGAGACTCCTCTCTTTGTGGTGGAGGTGCTTCATGAACATTGAATTGATCACCTCTAACATTTTCTCTTGGTGTGTCCGTATCGGTGTGTATTGATGCTTCGTTCGTATTGACGTTAGGGATGTTTGCACTAGTAGTTGCCATGTCTTCTTCTCGATCTATTTGTTGGGATTGTTGGTCTATATTTGCCTTCTTTCTCCTCCGATTCAATGCGTAAATCTCCGGATTAAAAGGAAGTAGACCTTCACTCCCTCTAGAGCGAGTGTGCATACAAATGCCCTTTCCCTACAAGCAATCAAAAACAAGAAAGTAGTTTTGCAACTAAAAGTAGTTGCTCACGTGTTATGCTCCAAGAGAAATGTTAAGTATTTAAATGCAAGTAATGTGAAAAGAAGTAGAAAACAAGTAAAAAGTGGATTAGTCTCCCTACTTTAGGAATTTACTTATGCTAATCCTAATGGGCTTGCTTAACTCAATACCGATGCCAGTCCCCGGCAACGGCGCCATTTGAAAAGTTGTATTTTAGCGGGAGGTGGAAAGAAGTGGTGGTAAAACGGGAAGAAGTTCCCGAGTGTCGGTCTCAAGGAAAGGCAAGGAGGGAGTTGGTAAGCAAGGGATTAGTCATAAGGGTGCCTAGTTTTCGAAAGCTAATCCTAAAAAGGTAGGTGTGTAAGGCATGCTATGGTAAGCAAACTAAGGTAAAAGAGTAAGAAACAATCTATGTGGAAAAAGGATTTGGATCAATCTAGCAAGTACGTAGGCTCTTGATTTCTTAGGGGTTTATGGTGTGGCAACACTTAAGGGATGTAATTGAGACAAAACCACAAGCACCTAAGCCATTCTCATGCTCAAAGGACTCTCTTCTTCACAATAGGGATACTCTCATAACTCCTAAGTTCAAAGAGGCATTTTAGCAAACACCTTATGTGCTTAATTTGTCTTCCAATCCCCCTTCTCTCAAAGGTGGGAAGGAAAAGTGGTTGGAGAGGTCTAACTCACTCCCTACTCTCATAGGTGAGTGATTCTAACCCTAACTCCCTAAAACAACCGGCCAAATTGTCCTAGAGTACAAACAAACACTCCAAACACTATCAAGCAACCATTAAGCATCATTCAAACCATAATTCAAGACATTTAGCATTCAAGAGATACATACAAGTTCAATTGATCCAAACCACAAGGAGTTTTAGCCAATCATTCTAAGAATCAAAATCATCATTGCAATTGATCACAAGGAAGAAAACTAAAATCAAATTCAAAGTGCAATTCAAGATCAAAAACAAAATTCAAGATCAAATCAACTAAACAAATCAAAAGCTAGAAATTGAATTATAGAGCTAAGAATTGGAAATGTTACTTGAATGTAGTAGGAATCTTGACATAAGCTTGAGCAATCCAAAGTTGAAGTGAAGATCTCTCTAATTCTAGCTAGTTGAAATGAAAATTGATTGGAAATTGAGTATGGAATGAAGAGGATTTTAACCTAATTCTAGAGAGAGAATTTTCCTAAGATGAGCTAAGATGGAAAATGAGTTGATTTTCTTGGAAAACTGCTCCTCACCCTATTTAAATCGCGCAACCCGCCAAATTAATTCGCGATGGCGCGTCCAGTGGGTCTGCTGCTGCGCTGCTTCGTAACTTCAGAGGGGTGGAAATCGGACGCGGGCGTCCGACCCGCGTCCGCCTTGCGTCCGCAGCAGAGCTCGTGAACTTCAGAGAGCTGATGGCTGGACGTAGGCGTCCGTCCTTCGTCCTCCGTGCGTCCTCAGCAGACTGATCTCAACTTCAGAGAGGCAGCAGTCGGACGCGGGCGTCCACTCTTCGTCCGGCGGGCGTCCACAGCAGACTTCGGCTCTGCTTGTGCGAACTTCTGCGGGGCAATATCTGGACGCATGGGCGGACGTGCGTCCGATGCGCGTCCGTGCCCTGTGTCCCTTTTTCCACTTTTGGCTTGTGAATCTATCTTCGAAATCCATGTCTTTTCTACCTTTTTGCACCATGTTTTACCTACAAAATGATTAAGCAAGTGTGGATTAAGGTCCATTGACAATATCAAGCGTATTAATGCATTTCGAGTCCAAAACAAGCATAAAAACTACCGATTAAGCACAACGTGGCCCTAGAACGACCTTACAACCGTGGCATCTTTTGCACTTATCAAATTTCATTATCATGCATTTCTCATGCATGAAAGTTACAGCATGCCTTAAAGAGAAATATTACAAAATATTTCCAAGGCTTTCTGCCTTTATCAGAAATATAAC
>CM008341.1:25623705-25633815 GCA_002525835.2 Ipomoea batatas | reverse complement strand
CTGTCACACAGTAGCTAGTAGCTAGTGAGACTCTATCACTCTTGTGACTAATTGAGGTGTCCATGCGGGCGATAAATGCGATACTCGGACAAGCCAAAAGAGTATAAAGAAAAAAGAATAAAGTTTTTCAACTTGTTAACATGACTATGGAGTATGGACTATTATAATGTGTCGGTAAAAATTTTGACCTGTTATAAAATTTTTAATATTTCATATTAAAAATAATTAAAGTTGTAAGATTATTTAATTTCAATTACAAATTAAAACTTGTACAATCTATTTTTTAACTTTTTTTTTTTTTTTGTGTGGGGGCGAAAGAAACTCGCAGTTACTATCCGAGGATGTGCACTGTCTGGGTAATCCTGCTTTGTGACCTTAGCCGGTAAAAGATCACAGGGAAATAAACCAACCTAGGAAGTCCATAACTAATTAATATCTGTTCAAACTGAAAAGCCTATTGAACCAAGTAAACCAAGTTAGATTGTTCATAGTTGACCAACTTAAACTAAAATGACATCTTCGTTGAAAATCAAACTTATAACCTTGTGGTTAACAAATTAATACTTTAACTCTACTTGGTTGTCTCTAAATTGTTTTATAAAGATAAGAGTTAATTACCGAAATGGTCTCTCGACTATTGTGAAATTACCAATTTGGTCATCGACAATTTTTCGTGCCCAATTAAGTCCCTTAACTTTGAAAATTTTAACCAATTTGACCTTCCGTTTATTTTACCGTTAATCATCCGTTAAATCAGGACCAAATTGGTAATTAAATTTTCACTGAAATGCTCCATTGACTATAGCAAAATTACCAATTTGGTCCCGATTTTAACGGATGATTAACGGTAAAATAAACGGAGGACCAAATTAGTCTAAATTAAATTAATGAATGATAGGTGGAGCTATATATAAACCACTAACTATCCAAAAAAACAAAAAGAAAATGAAAAAGAAAAAGAAAACAGCTCAAACGAACTACATACCTTTTGGATATAAGATTCTGGTAAGAGGCTGTGGAGATAAGAAAGATTGGCATTGATCTGTTGGCGGCGGTTAGTTTGAGCGTTGCTTCTCCGGTGCTGTCTTCTACGACCAGCAACCTCGTCTTCTTCTTCTTCTTCTTCTTCTTCTTCTTCTGTAACAACAACGTGGTCGGCAGGAGAAGAGTTTGGAAGCCATTGCTGAGGAGTTGGTGGATAATAGCTGCAGGCTTCAAATTCTGGGAAATTTGGGCATTGAAACTGGAGTGGGAATTGGTTATTATTAGCAAGAAAGTCACAAGTACTACTAGTCCAGCTCACTTGGGGGACTTTGTAGAGCGCCATAGCTTCAAGCTCCATTAACACTGATCTCTCTCTTTAATTTTCCTGCAGGCTATGAATATAATATAATAATCTAGGGGGGCTGGCTGGGCTAGCTTTTTAATTTAATTTAATTTGCTTGTGTCGTTGGGGTGAATTGTCTCAGGTTTTAAAGCTGTTCAATTCCGACGGTGCGAATTATTTGGTGGGACATGTTGTGTTATCTACATGCACACTGCCAGCTTGATCTATCCGCGTGAGTGAGCGGGCACTATCGTCTTTTAAAAGAGTTCAAGAGTTCGAACCCCATCTCGTATGAAAAAATCAATCAAGCTAGCACTTTGTCCCTTAATTTGGTCAATCCAGTGCGAACAGAATTAGTTTAAATATGGTACGGACTTAAAGTGTCTCCTACAATTAGGGGTTTGATATCAAAGTTGTTGCATTGGATCTTTCTAGTATGATTTACTTCTTTTGTGTTACGTGTTTGAAAATGACTCGTATTACACAAGAACGAGTTTTACTCAATGCACATTTTATACTGACTACACATTTTTCTCGTCAACCAAAAAATAGTTAAGGTTACAAATAGATATAAAGTAAGAGATATTTTTTAAAGAAAAATACAACAAAAAAAAAATCCCATCAAAAATCAAAATTCAAAACATTTTGTTTTTTTTTTTAAAAAAAAAAAAAAACTCAAAAAATTCAATACTTTTGTTTGTTTAAAAGTAATGCTGGTGTTTATAATGAGCAAATTGTATGTTCATTTGAAATAAAGTGTACTTTTTTTTTTTGAAATAATCAAAATCAATTAATCAGGTGAGACTTGAGAGATACAACAAAGAAACTCTATCTTCACAAAAAAAAAAATAATAATAAATAAAAATAAAAATAAAAAACCAAAGAAACTCTAACCCAACTACGAAGACCAGTATCCGAAAGTTTTAGCAATTTAGAGGGGCAAGAGGTAATTTTGGATTTAGTCATCAATTATTGATTCCATTTTCAAATTTAGTTCTTGATTAATATTTGATCATATTTTTCCCTTAATATAATAGCATGCCCAAATATAATCTCTTTTTATGACTAAAAGTAAATTAATACTCCATCTGCCTCATTTTACCTGCTTTATGTACTATTTATTGGTTAAACCAACTCATTATTTGTGCTTACTTTTCTTAGTATTTTTTAATTATTTTTAAATTTGATTTTTTTTATTTAATAGTATTTTAAATTTAATTTTTAAATTTAAAAATTTTATATAATAATATTAAAATTAATATTTCGAAAAATTGAACTAATAATAGCTTCAATTAAACATGAATCAGACACAAAAATGGGACGAAGAAGTATCTTATTCACACCTAAACATTAAAATGGGCCGCCAAAGGCCTTGTGGTCAAGCGGCATGAAGTGATTCTCCCTAGTGGGAGGTCATGGGTTCGAGCCTCAGTGGGGGCAATGTTGACTTTGTTGGGCTTCAGTACGTTGAGAAAATATATGGACAGATACTACATGTAACAGGGTCAATAGTATTCAAAAAAAAAAAAAAAACATTAAAATGGGCCATATTTAGGCATGATGTTCAACATCAAATTCTTACTAAGCTATCTAACTAGGGATGTCCATCTTAACATGTAAGCAATGGGTTAGCACGATGACACCAAAAAATTAATGGGTTAGTGCAAAAGTAAAAAAAATCAAACTCGATAAAAAATCAAATCAGTTTAATCGCTTAAAATCAATAAATCCAGTGGTTTGAGCAAGCTAATCGGAGACCAATCATTATTACATGAACCATGGTCCACACAGTTGCGTGGAACATAAATAAAAGATATATTTTTAATATATTAAAATTACATTATTTAAGTACGTACTGAAAGTACATTATTTTATATATGCTATCAAATAATGTACCTTCAGTACAAAAATAACATACTTTTAGTATATTAAAAATGTGACTTATATTCATGGTCCACACAGGTATGTGGACTATGGTCCACACAATAATTTGCCATCCGCGACTTAGTGGATTAGATTAATGGTCAAAGTTGTTCAAGACTACTCTTCTTGTTTCACATTACATGTGAACAAAATATACAAGAGAGCTTGTACGTAGACTTGAATTAGTGTTTTATTTTTTAAAATAAAATTGTAATAAATATATTTACAAATTGTCATTTATAAAAAATAAAAAATTATTATAATTATCATATGATAAATGTAAATAAATAAATTAATATTAATTTTTAAATAAAACCAAATTCATAAAAATAAAAAAAAATCACTTTTATATATATATANATATATATATATATTACATGTCCGTAACTGTATATTTAATTGATTAAATGATGTTTTAAGTTTATATTTATTAATCTAAATATGCTAGCTAGTCTGTTAGTGTTAAAGTTTTTTCAAGAAGTTAATTTTAAATTATCAAAAGTTTTGATCGAGTCCAATTAAAACAATTGATGACCTTAAATTTTATGGCTAAAACATTTTAGCTCGATAGAAATCAGTTTGATTAATCCAAAACTAATAAGTTCAATGGCACAAGAGACTGACATGAAACAAAGTAATTGCTTGCAATCAGCTATTTGCTAACGGCTAATTTACCAAATATTTTTTACATTTCAGATAATATTATCAACTAGTTAAAACCACAATGTAATAAGGTAACAATTGTTTATCAAAGACCACTAAATCTGCGATTAACACTAGAGTACATACTCCCTGTTCTCAATTGTAACAAGAAAGTACGTTGTGGCTATGGAGTCCACATGCAACAGGGACGATGCACGTGAAGTTTCCAACTTACTGAAATCATGATATCAAGAAATCATATTTTGTATCGGAGTAACCTTTTGTTATACTTTCAAAAGGACATATAAAAAAAACAAAGAGAGAATTACCTTTTGGAATAAATATATGTGGCTCTTCAACTTTTGTAAATTTTCTATTACCACTTAAAGTCTATGATTGATTGACTTTATTACATGAGATTGTCGTACTAAATGCATCAAACCATCAAATAAACCGCAAATTATATCGTGGACCGCGCATCAAAACGACGTCATTTTGATTAATGAAAACAGACGGATGAATTCACGCCACTCACTTTCATTTCATATACACTGCAGTTACATTTCAACACAACTTAAGTTATATTTCAACACAACTGCAGTTACATTTCAACACAACTACAGTTATATTTTGATATAACTACAGTTTCATTCGATAATATAAAAACACAAATGTGATACTGTTATTCAGTATCAGTTCATATACACTGCAGTTACATTTCAACACAACTACAGTTACATTTCGATATAACTACAGTTTCATTCGATAATATAAAACACAAATGTGAAATTGTTATTCAGTATCAGTTCATATACACTGCAGTTACATTTCAACACAACTACAGTTACATTTCGATATAACTACAGTTTCATTCGATAATATCAAAACAAATGTAAGGCAGTATCTTTTGAGATGAACTGTAGTGTCAATTACGGGATCCGTCTCCCACTTACTGAAACGACGTCGTTTTGGGACCACGGTCCACGATATAAGTACTGCAAATAAACTATATAATAATTGGGAAGAAAGAACTATATAATAATTTGTGTGTGACTTATTGATTTGAAAAGATAACTCTTTAGTTACAGTAAATGCTTTTTATTTTTTATTTTTAATTCTTAAAATGTAAGTTAATATTTATTTTATTTAAAAACTAAAAAAAATGTAAATTTTTTCTACTCTCTTAAGTTTTATTAATGATTTTATTAGATAGGTGTTATTGTTATCTTACTTCAATTTTTTGTACTGGTTATCATGCTTGACATTTTTAAGTTATCTGATCTTTGTAATTGTATCCCTGGTCAATATGAAAGCTTTGGCATGGTAGTCCTTGTGAAATGTGTTATTCTGAAATAGATTAAGTTATAAATTGCACCATTATTAGTTCTTTTTTTTTTTTTAAAGCAAAAGATTAGCTATATTAAACTGATAGTAATGAAAGAATACAATTAGGGGGATAAGTATCCCAAGAGTGAGACTCAGACTGAGAGCCTGCAGCTTTAGCTAAGGTACGATCAAGCTAGCAGGTTATCCCTTTGCATCGATTTGTAATGAAAAATAAAGAAAGTATGGAAAAGAGAAATTGAGACAGTATTTTTATAGTAGTTTAATTAATTTGGGAGTACCCTACTTCACTCTTCTTCTTTGACACCAAGAGGATTTCACTAGTAAGAGGCATGATGGTAAGAATGTTACAGGAAAGTAATTACAAAAAGGGTACCAAGTTAGTAGACAGAGACAAGTAGTAGTATTACTTGATGATTCTAAATACAAGTTTGAGTGGGTGTCCCTTGTTGTCATTGAGGCTCAATATTTATACTAGCCTAGTCAAATAAGTGCAATAGCTCTATCTAAGTGAAATAACTCACCTCAATAAGTTCAAAGGCTCCTTAATCAATAATTCATGCGCTCCCTAGTAAGTACAATGGCTCTGCGTTAAGTGCACTGTTACGTTGCACCTGCTCTGTGCTCAACTCTTGACTGTTACTATTTGACTGTTTTAATTGCTTCGACTACTTCGAGTTAAACCAATAGTGTTTGGGGTCGAGTCCAATAATTTATCCAATTATCTTGTCACCAGTTCCGTACTCCCGAGTTATGAGCATAGCGGAGTCATAATAATAGTGATAGACAAGTCCGGTTATCCCTTCACTAGCCCCTACCTCTTAGATGCGAGTGTAGTAGAGCCAACTTGGGAAAAATAGCCAAAGCTACCCACTCAGAGTTTAATGTTGATCCTCATGTGATAAGACCAACACATGCCCAACTTGAAATCGAAGAACTCGTGATCGAAGTGACCAAGAATAGATTTAAGGACGGTCGAGGTTATGCATAGCCGAGGATAGTCCCCAGCGCAATGAAATGGTGGAGGATCGTCCTCAACCGACCATTGCGGAGAACGGACCTCCGCCAACCGTGACCGAGGACAGGCTTTAACCAAACATATAATCGAGGTTTAGCCTTGGTTAACCATAGTTGAGGACAAGCATCTACATCGAAGACTGACCTCAACCATGGTGGTCGAGGACTAGCCTTAGCCATCGCCCCCTCCATCTATGTTGCCAAGGCCTATCCTCGACCATGGTGGTGTGGTTTGCATATAATGATATGTTTGTGTGCTAGTCAAGTATGTGAACCAACTGGAGTTTTGAACCTTGTTTTCCTCGGTGGTGGTGATGACGCATAATGTATGTATGCATTTCAATGTGAACGTGTGCACAATAATGTTTTATTAGAGTATGGATAGTGCAATGTATAAGTGTAGTGTTTGTGCATTATAGTATATATGCATGTGCATTTTGAAATTATGTAATGCAAATATGTAACCCAATATGAAGCAATAAATGAACCGCCAAAATAACTACACAACTGAATTAGATAACGCAGTTTGAGAACATCTCCTAATCTGCATGGCCACACCCAAAAAGTTTTTCACTTAAGATAAACCCGCGGCTTTTACAATTACAAAGTTCAACAAATTACAAAAATATGTCTACCTCCTATTTAAGCATTAACCTCATAAAATAACTCTATTAAAATGTTTACAAGTACAATTTGAACAAATTCTCCCAATGAAACAAATTGTAACCAGCCTGAATTTTAAAATAACTTGTACTAATATAAAGTGGAGTTGACTCTTCCAGATAGTAAACCAGTCTTTCCTTGTTTTGAAGTTTCCTTGTAGCACTGATGTAGGTTTTAGTGGTGATATGAAAATGGTATGTATTTTCGTTCCACTGGGGATTGGGGTTTATGGCATGTAGAAAGTCGTTACCTAAACTCTAGGCACTAAGGTCTTGGAATCCATAAGGATCCAAGTAAATCATGATTGGTTTGGAGTTAAAACTAGAATATTTTTTGTATTTTGGATTAAAGGGAAAATAAAATTAAATCTAGGATGAAATTGAATGGGAAAAGATGGGTTAAATTAGGTTAATTGCTCTATTGATGCATTTGACACTTAGATTGGGGGAAGAACATTAACCCTAGGTTCTTGAGGCAAGCACTAAGGAATCCATGTTTCCACAAGGATTAGAACAAGGGTTGCCCCATTTCCATGGTGTATCAACCCAAATTCTTTAAGAACAAAAGCTATTTAAGCCCCAATCTACCCCTATTTCCATAGAAGAGAAATTGGGTTCGAGTGTGGGAAGGCTCAAGTCTTCCATCAAATTCTCATTGAGATGAAAGGCTTTCCAAACACAAACAACAATTGCTACGTATCAACTATTGTAAGATAGATTAAAGAACCAATTCAAACACATGAACCCTAGGTTGGGGTTCTTCCCCTTTTTCACAATAATAACAACTTAAGCATCAAAATAGATAATACAACCATAACTCAACTCCATAAACTAACTACTCATGATTAAATAGCATAAAGAACACAAAAGCACAAGTAATAAACATAAATCTTGCAAAAGAAAGGAGATTAGGGAAAAGAAAGCTTCTCTATTGAAATGGGTGGTAGAATCTTGAAATCCAAGCTTCAAATCCAAGATTACAAGCTCCAAAAGTTTTTAAAAACATAGATCTAAACCTAATCTAACCTAAAAATATGAAAGGAAGTGAATGGGAGTGTCTAGGGTTCAACCATAAGTCAAAACCGAGTTGAAAATGCTCAAAACGAGCTTAGATAATAGCAGAGCAGGTGCCACACGGCCATGTACGTGGCCGTGTACCAACTCCCTAGAAAATGCACTTTTCACTGTAAATCAGCAAAAAGCACACAACCAATGACATGGCCGTGCACTTGGCCGTGTATTTTGACCTTTAAAACGTCATCTTCTGGATTTATGGTCTTCACAAAAGTTGTATCCTTTCGAGTTTGCTTTCAAATGACGCAGAAATCACTTCATTTGGACATTTCTAGGCGGATATATTGTCAAAATACCAAACAGTGGCAGATTTGGACGAAATCTGTAAGTTTGGATGACTTTGACCCATTTGGCTTCCTTTTTAAGCTTTAATGTCTTCATGAGAGTTGTAGCCCTTTGAGTCTTCGTTCTAATGGCATAAGAATCACTCAATGTGGATATTAAGGCCGAGATATCGTCCAATCACTAAGACGTTGACGTGCAGTGCAAGAATTTCAACACCTTGACCTTTTAATTTGCTTCTCTTTTGTTTTAGTTTGCCAAATGACCAATACCATTGAAAATACAACTCTTAGGCTCCCTTGAAAGTGTTGCACCCATCTCCATAGCTTCTCCTTGAATCCTATTGACTCCAAATGCATCCAAAATGCATGAAAATCCTCGTCTTTGCTTCCAATGCTTTCCAACTCATACTCCTTGCAAAATAACACAAATAAGCACTAATTCTCATTAAATTTGGACTGATCTAAAAGCAAAATGACTTAGTGAAAGGGAGAAAAATATAAACAAATAAGCACTTATCAAGCACCTCTAAATAATCACTTGTAACACCTTCCGGAATAATATTACTATATTTTCCCGTTTGGGAAACTTCAATTTCCTTCGTTACATAGTTCCCTAATTATAGGGTCTTGGAAACCTAGGGAAACTAATCCCATGTAAATAGGGAGTTAATCCCTTGTAATCACCATGCAAATAAAAAGTTAATCCCATGTCTTCACCATCCTTCACGTAAGGATGAGAAATTTTCTCCACCCCACATTATCTTGAGCGATTTTAGGAATCCATTGTCTTTAGCATTTTCTCTATACACATATAGCTCCCTAGTCTTTCCCATATATTATTTTCACAAAATAATAATTGAATCAACATATGCCAACAATAAAACAACTAAATACTAAAATAAATTAAACTATTATAATTATATTCGTAATTCTACTACTTTAATATATTTTCGTACTAACAATCTCCCCATTGGGCATATGTTGATCAAACACACAAACGATCTCCCTTTACAAATATACAGCAAGTTCTCACCCTCAAATCATACGCACAGTCCCCCTCAATTCATACACAAATGTACATCAAGTTCTCTCCCTTAATTCTAGCATGTCTCCCCCTTTTGATAAACATTAGCCAAAGGTAACAACATAACCACAACATCATGTATTGAACAATGCAAGAAAATTTAACTAAGAGCATGCAATCGATAAGATGTAGATAGATTCTAAAATTTGAGGATTTCACGAAGGGAAGATATGAGAGGTTTATCAACATGAGAGCCCCATAAGTATAATATTCAAGCATGGAATAACAACACTGGAAAGCTTTCACACCAGACTCTTCTCAGGTCCTTTGGATCCATATTAAGTACCAGGTAGCCCTCTTCTAGGTAACTAGTGTACGGGACAATTTACACTAGAAAACTTTCACTCAGCTCTGACCTGTTCTAGGGTTATTTTGAACCATAGCAGACACCGGGTTGCCCTCTTCTAGGTAAGTATGTCAAGAATGTTAATGAAATGCTTTACACTAGGAAGCTTTCACTCCGGGCTGTTCTATAATATTTTGAACCGTAGCAGACATTGGGTTGCCCTCTTCTAGGTAATTAAGATAAGTATGTACTGGTAGGAATGTTAATGCGTTTGATGAGAATGGAGAAATCATATAATTCATACAAATTTCAAGTGTAATATGTGTAGCAAGAGCAGAGAATCAAGAACATAGAGCTATTATTATTAGCAGGAAGTTGAGTTGGAAACGAGCAACAAGCATTTGAATTAGTTTAAGAGTAGTGTCGACAGAAAGGAAAAAAAGGAAAAAAAAAAAAAAAAAAAAAAC
>CM008341.1:25605444-25619844 GCA_002525835.2 Ipomoea batatas | reverse complement strand
ATATATATATATATATATCCTAGGTGACAACCATGTCGCAGGTGAGAGCATGTGAATAAATCCAAACCACTGATCTAGTAGATCTAACGGTTCAAAATAAACAAAACTTTGTAATATTTATAAAATAGACCCGCTCATTTTAAAAATTTGTACTCGGTAATATTTCTTAAAATGACCCGATTCATTTTTTACTTGATTTCTCAGATCTTGCAGATTAATGGTTTAGATTTGTTCACAATCTCTCCCTAGTGATTAGTTCTTATTTGATTAGGATTTTATATATATATATATACACGCGACAAAAGTAAACAAGTTAATAACGTTTTTGCTTAAACTACCATAAGCAAGGACGGAAGCTAGTACATCAAGTTAAGTGAGGAGTGTTTTCGAATGCAATCAAAATATGGAGACATCTTCTATCCTTACCGAGTTTTAGACAGCTTAAAAGCATACACATACAAAATAAAACAATAAAATTAAATAAATCCATTGCTATAAATGGCCATTCAATTCAAAACCCTTTCACCACCGCAACATTCTCGATCAACAAACCAAAAATTTCACAAAAACAATTATCATAACAACATGGCATCCAATTCGAACAACTTCCCAGCGGGCGATAATGACTACGTCATAATCATTGTGATTCCGGTCGTGGGGTGCTTTTTGTTCATCATGGCTGCGCTGGCGCTCTGCTTCTACATGAAGAAGAGGAACAAGAAAAGAAGCGTTCAAGAAATCGACCTCAAACACATCGATGAACATATGAGAATTCAAGAGGCCATTGTTACGGACAGCCATGGACGGAAAAAGACGGTGGTTTTGTCTCTTAAGGATGATGTTCACGTTGATGAAGACATCATAAGGCGAGAGAAAGAGTTTAATGTTGGTACATCTGAGGTTGGTAGCGGTGATCTTGAAGCAGGGCAACACTCTTCTAGTGGCGACGTAGCCAAGCTTGAAAAGTCTTGATTTTAATTGGAGTTTGGATTTGGGAGAATAAATTGGTGTAATTAAATTATAATAAATTGAAAACATCGCCTTGTTTGGGTAATATATATGATCTCTTGTACCTACTAACTTGCCATGACTTCGTGAATGATTATTTATGAATTGTACGTACCAAAAATCAATTAATATAATATATAAGTATTCTATCACTATCATCATATCACTTTCGATTATAGGAAAGTTAGAGGAGATGGCCTGGGCTACTGCTAGAAGATATATGAAAAGAGTTAAAGAAAGGGCAAGAACTTATGAACAAGGTAAACGCATGCAGATCTACCACCATAAGTTCTGCCCAAGCAAGCTTTTCGTCCTCACATAGAACGAAGTTTTGCCCAAGCAAGCTTTTCTTCCTCACATACAAGAGAAGATAGATGTTGAGTATGTGAGAATATAAATTTTAGGATGCAACACTATAAGAAAAATGCACATAGACAACGGTTTTTAACCGTTGTCTATTAGGTAAAAGTTCTGTTGTTGAAACCAGTGTTATTGCAAGTCATGCTCACAGACAACGATTTTTAATCGTTGTCTTATATATCAGAGGCAGTAGTTAAAAATCATTGTGTATTGAGTGTTATTGAAACCAATGTTGTTGAAAGTCACCCGCGAAGGCAACGGTTTTTAACCGTTGTCTTATATATCAAAGACAACAGTAAAAAATCGTTGTCTAGTGAAATGTTGTTGAAGCTAGTGTTGTTTTTAAGTCACACTCAAAACAACGGTTTTTAACCGTTGTCTTATATATCAAAGACAACGATTTTAAAAACAATTGTCTATTAAGTACAATGTTGGTGAAGATGGTGTGGTTGTAAGTCATCACCATTAAAGACAAACGGTTTTATATATCAAAGACAACGATTTTTAAAATCATTGTCTATTAAGTGTTGTTCAAGCCAGTGTTGTTGTAAGTCACGCTCAAAGACAACAGTTAATAACTGTTGTCTTATATATCAAAGCTAAGACAACTGTTTTAATAACTGTTATCTTTATTCATAACGACAACGATAATCTATTTTGATTTTAAGCATAATACGCAATAATAATAGTTTATCCAAACACAATAAATACAAAAACAAAGAGCTTTGATTTATGGTTTTAGTTAAAACGTATATAGACGTTGGTTCACTAACCAATGTCTAAAGTACCATAATCATGGCGGTTATACACAAACTGACGTAAATTAATTTTTAAAATAATAAATACATTTGATTTCAATTTTATGAAAGAACCGACGTTGGTTCTCTATTAAACCGACGTCTTATGTTTATTTAAAAAAATGATGTTGGTCCGTAATTCGAACCGACGTCGTTTAATTTATAAAATTAAATTTAATAACAATAGACATTGGTTCTTTTTTTTTTTTGAAAATCATAGACATTGGTTCTTTGATAGAACCGATGTTTATTGTTTAAGAAATAGTTTAATATTTTAAATTAAATTTAATAACAATAGACTGAAAAATATTTTTATTAGACTTAAAGGTAAAAAATTATATTTATTCCATTTAAACCAAACATATTTAAAAATTAATAGAAGACTAAAAATGACCTGACGATTGATGACAATTTGGCAAAAAATTAATTATGGTGGATTAAAAGTGGAAATGTCTTAATAAAAGTCAGATAAATAAAGGATTTACTCTAAGTTTTTCAGGATGTATTTGTGTGTTTTGCGAATATATAAGCTCTTTGTGTCATTCATATATTTGTGATTTGAATCAACTCAATAAACGTGTCCTTTAAACAAGATGATGGTGAAATATTCCCCATATATACGGATTAAGATCTTGCCACTAATAAAGAATAATTTCTTTTAAAAAAATACTTTATCAGTGATCGATTAATGTTTTACAGAATAATGTGTTAGTTTTTAAATGTTAAACCTTAACTTGTAATTAGCTAAATTATTATGAAAAAATTAGATTGGTTAAGTTAGTGTCAATCAGTTTATTAAACAAAGGCGTGATCAAACAGACACTACAATAAAGCCTTGGAATCTAGCCATTGAATTTTATCCACCTATTCGGAGGAACTAGAATTTGTGCAATGGGACTTTCTTGGATTTTATGTAATATAAGTATATACCCGTACACTGATTTTGAATTTGATTAAAACTTATTTTAGTTTAGATATTATATGTTTAGTTTGTAAAGACATCTTAATTAATAAATTTATCTTGACAATTAATATTTTTGCATCCAACTATATAACCTTCTAACAATATTAACATTCTAATTGTTTATCATTATCAATATATTCATAGTAAAACACTTAAAATTGAAATGTAGCTTATCCATTTATTTATATAAATTTTATAAAACATAAATCTATAAATTGAGGACACTTGATAAAATTGAACAAAAAAGATGGATTTATCAAAATATTTGTAATTGTCATAATATATCAAAATATTTCATAATAATCTAAAAATTTAAATTTCAAAATATTTTATAATAATCTAAATTTTTAAAAACTATTTTTTTGGATAAACATTTATTTTGGTGCTTGATCTAGGTGATCTTCCTTTATCAACATTATTTATGACGACGCATGTTTTAATTTGCTATACTCCTAAAAACTAGTTTGAGCTTGAACTTTGTTTGGTATTTTTTTTAATTATAATTATTAGTTAAGTATTATTTATTTGTTAAATTACAGTTGTACTTATTTAATAAACGATAATTTTGTTTGGCCTGGTGTGATTTTTATATATATAAAAAAAGGTTATTTAATTAGTTTTTACAAACTTACTTTTTTGTGATCTTGTAAATTTAGACCCACTTAAAAAATTAGAAAAATAATAAATTACTTGTAAGGTTATATTACTTTAAATCAAAATTTAGATATAAAAGTATAATTTATTATAATTTTAAATAATTTTAAAAATTTCTTAACCTACCAATCAAATGAGTTACAAGACCTAGTACAATAGGTATACATTAATTTTAATATTTCAAAAATTGTATTTTAACTAAATATATTAAAATTAAGTGTTCATATTTTACATTATTTTTTAACCCAACATATTTGCTTTAATATCGAATCAATGAGAGTTTTTTTTTTTAATACAACTGACCCTATTACATTGTAGTATCTGTTCATCTATACTTTTCTCAACCTGTTGAAGTACAAAGAGTCAATTTCGATATCTCCTCCACTGAGACTCGAACTCATGACCTCCCATCTGAGGGTGGCCACTACATGCCAATTGAGCACAAGATGCTTGGCATCGAATCAATGAGAGTTAAAAACTGAGAAGACACATATGGTGTGCACTATAGTCAGATCAGTAACATATGAGGAAAAGTCAAACCCCCATAAGCTTCTTTACCTCCAATATGCATTCTGGCTTCAAAATATCTAATAGAGTTCTAGTAGATTTACTTCTAAATTATATTCTCACTTTATTCTCTAATCATCTAATGTGACAAACAATGATATGTTATTCTCATTATATGGATCCTAAAAAAATTATGTACATCAAAAATTTGAGAGTGTAAAAATTTAAAAGTAGAACTTGGGAGTCTACATAATAATTTCCTATACAATATACAAAAGTGGATGTGACTTGTAAATGACCGTTGCTATGCTCATGTTCTTTCCGAAATCGTGTCATTTATTATTGTGTTATTGTGAATAGTATATTATATAGTTTGCTGTGTTGGAATATAAAATTATGTACAAAATTTTTAAATAAAACTATTAGGGAATTTTGAAAGTTAATTACTTTATTTTTAAAAAAATTATTATCAACGGGTCACGATATTTTTTTTAAAAAAAAGAAGGTATCCGCGATCCTTTCAACGTAGAAAGGGTCACTGCCTCACGGGTATTAGTGTTATATTTACTTATGGACTCTAGTTAGTCTTTTATGTTAATATAGGACTCTAGCTAGTTATACATAGCTTTTATATACTCTCTTGTACTCAGTAACATTGTTACGTTATATTGAATACGCAAACACCTTCTCTTAGAATCTCATCTGGTATCAGCTTGGTTTCGTTCCAATGGCCGGTTCTGCTTCTGCTGGTGTTACTGATAATCAAACGGTTTCGTCGAGCCGCACGGTGACTGACGTTTCTTCCGCTCAGCCGTTGCCTGCTCCGAACATGTTGCAGCAAACCCATCATTATGTTTCCCTAAAGCTTACCGCAACCAATTTTCTCTTTTGGAAGGCGCAATTGGTTCCGTTTTCGCGCGGCCAGAATTTGTATGGATTTGTTGATGGTTCCCACCCCTGCCCGTCGGAGTTTCTTACGTCCGCACCGCCGGCAACCTCATCAACTGCTTCTGCGCCTCCAGTTGTTAATCCCGCACACGCTCAATGGATCCAGCAAGACTAGTCCATCTTGAGCATGCTGATTTCCTCAATGGCGGAGGAGGTGCTGTATCTCGCCATTGGTCATGCTACTTTTCGGGATGTATAGCGTGCGGTTGAGTCTGCTTTTGGCTCCTACACGGTTTATTGTCGCGATTGTATGATCTTCGACAGGGTGATTTGTCCCCAGCGAATTATCTTGCTCGTGCGAAGGTATTGGTAGAGCAGCTGGCTCAAGCCGGACGGCCGGTGGGTCTGGATGAGCAGAACCTTCACATTTTCAGAGGCTTGCGATCGGATTATCGGGCGCTGGTTTCTTCGCTCACTGCCAAGGATGAGCCGCTCACCATTCCTCAAATTGCTGATTTGCTGAACGCCCATCAATATGTCGCTCAAGATGATGTGATGCCGTCGGCCATAGCCGCTCCGTCGCCGGCTGCCCTGTACGTTCAGTCGGCTTCTGGTCATTCGTCGCATGAGGGCTCTCGTGGCCGGTGGAGGCAGCAGCACCGTGGGCAGAGGAGTCGCGGTGGTCAGCGCGCGCGGCGGTCACAGCGGGCTCCGGTGTCAGCTCTGTGCCGCTCCTGGTCATTCAGCCATGACATGTTATCGCCGCTTCATTGATCCTACTGCGTCGACGGTCGGCTATGGTGGCGCACAATCTGGTCGGCAGTCTGGTTTTCAGCCTAGGCAGCGTACTGGGATGCAGCGCCATTCTGGGCAGTTTGGTGGTGGTCAGCAGGCTTATAATTTTCACTCTAGACAGTCTGATTCATTTGGGCCCCGTGCTAATATGGCTAATCAAACTGCTATTGATGATTTCAATTCTGCTCCTTTCACTAATGTTTGGTACCCGGACATAGGTGCTAACGCTCATGCCACACCTCAGGTAGATGATCTGCGGGAGGTTGAGCCCTATGCTGGTGATGAGTCTCTGCGTGTGGGGGATGTCACTGCTGGTTTGTCAATTTCGAATACTGGTTCAATTTCTATTCCTACCCCGTTACGGTCACTGTCTCTTAAAAACGTTTTACATGTTCCCCACTTGAAAGCCTCGTTATTATCTGTGCATAAATTTACTTCCGATAATGATGTTTTCTTTGAATTTCACCCGTCTTATTTTGTTGTTAAGGACCGACGCACCGGCAAGGTTCTACTTAGTGGCTCTAGTTCCAGGGGATTGTACCAGTTGCCTGTGTCTCCACCAGTTGCTTTTCTGTATGCTCGAGCGTCTCCTCAAACATGGCACAATCGTCTCGGGCATCCTCATCTTCGAGTTTTGCGTCAAGTACTTTCCTGTTGCCCAGTTAGTGGGTCATTTAGTTCGTTTAATAATATTTGTACTGCGTGTCAATTAGGGAAGTCTGCTCGATTCCCGCTTTCTCGTGTTAGTCCCTCTAGTCGGTCTGTTCTAGATCTTGTATACAATGACATTTGGGGTCCTGCCCATGTGCTTTCAATTGATGGTTTCCGTTATTTTGTGATCTTCGTTGATGACTATTCCCGTTTTGTTTGGTTTTATCCCATGAAATTGAAAACTGATATCTATTCTATCTTTGCTCTTTTTCGTGCCTATGTTGAGAAATTTTTCTCTCGACCCATTAAGTCTATTCAGTCTGATCTCGGGGGTGAATATCGCAAGTACATGTGGTTTTCACGGCTCCCGGGAGTGTCCATCGTCAGTCTTGCGCTCATACTCATGAGCAAAACGGCAGGGTCGAACGTAAGCACCGTCATATTGTTGAGACTGGCCTTGCGTTGCTAGCTCATGGTCAAGTCCCACAATGTTATTGGTCTTATGCTTTTGAAACTGCAGTTCATTTAATTAATCGTTTACCCTCGTCAGTCACTGGTAATGTTAGTCCCTACAGTCTTCTGTTTCATAAGCCTCCTGACTATTCTATGTTACGTGTTTTTGGTTGTGAATGCTTCCCGTGTCTTCGGCCTTATAATAAGCATAAGATGGATTTTCGGTATGTTTCGTGTGTTTTTCTTGGTTATCCCTGATGGACAATTTTAATATATGTCCTCGTAAGTGCACGAGTCAATTGTAATGATAGTGTGCAAAGGCAAGGGTCGAACCCACAGGGAATTAAAATAATGCAATTTAATAGCCTTAAAAAAATAACTGGAATAAAAAAAATCTTAAAGTGTTTAATGGACGTTTGATTGCAGAAAAATTAAATCAAGAGTATGCAGAGAACTGAAGAATAACTCCAAAACCAAGAGACAAAAAAAAGAAAACGCAAGCAACTTGATAAGTAGCAAGATGATTAAATTCTAGGAATATGAGTTCAAAACCATTACTAATTTTGTAGAAAAACTTAATGATAAGCACAAAATATAGCTAGAATTAAGGGTCTATATTGTGGTTAATTAGTTGCATTTGGCACTCTTTTGTGAATTATTTATATCGTTTTCATGCTTTAATGTGTAACTTTATTGCAATGCTCTATTTTGGTATGTTTAGATGATTTTTCAGGTTCCAGGGGTATAATGGCCAAATATAAGGACTTGACAAGCAAATGAAGTATGAAGAAGAAACTTTGACCAGAAGACCGTCACGTACGAGGTCATGTACGGTCGTACGAACCCTCGTACGCGACCCAGAATCAGCCTATATAAAGAGGCCTTTGCGGAAATTTTAAGCAATTAGCTAGGTTTTTAGATCAGATTTTCCATTTTCCAGTAGCTTAGGTTTTAGGTTTTCCATTTCCATAGCTTAGTTTTTAGGTTTACATTCCATCAAGATTCTATTCAAGCATTCTACATTGGTTTTAATTAGGTAATTCCTATTTCTATCTTTGATCTTGCTTTAATCTATTGTTATTGTTTATTCTTGATTTTTGTTCTTAAATTTCATAATGCTTGAGTAGAGTAGCTTGGGGTGTGTGTGCCCATGTTAAACATTTCATTGATGCTTGAATTTTGCCTTATGACTATGAAAATTGTAGAGTAGGATTGTAGACTTGTGTGGGTAATGTTCTTCTTGCTTTGCTCCTATTTCGGCCGGAATAGTGAGTGAACTAGGTGAAAGTGAGTGTGTGCGCGATATCAGCCACTCACGAGTCCAACTCATCTACATCCCTGCCCTTAGTTCGAAAGGACAAGGTCCGAGAGGAGTGGTAGGCAATGTGTTTGATAAAATGCCTCAACCGAATGAGGATTGAGAGTCTGAGTGTGACGCCACTCGGTATAAATACCGTGACTCCCTAATTCAATCTCGAAACTCATATTCAAATCCCCATAGGATAATCAGTCGATTTGTTTAGCTGTGGCACACACCCCCTTCTTTCCCTTTTGAATTGTTTAGTTTAAATCTTGTTCTTACAACCCCCAACTTATTATCAACATGACCCATAGTGATCCTTGCAACTCTTGCCTATTAACATCCTAAATGTCAATAATAACTCGTTCCAATTTGCCATCCTTGAGACCGACACTCGGGGAACTTCTTCTCCGTTTTACCTTCCGTATTCCATCATTCCACCACCACTAAAACTACACACTTCACTTAACTTTGCCAACTCAACCTAACCCAAAAGTGCAGTACGTAAACTAACCACTCTGAATCAATAATAAAACTTACTAGGCAAAATGAAGGTGGAATAAATTATGAAAAGCTAGGCAAACTCTATCCTCAATTAAAATGCACTGTAAGAAAAGCCAAAACAATGAAAAAGGGAAAAGAACAAAAGTGCTCGCCCAAGAAATTGTTGCATAAGAGTTTCTGGAAGTTGTCGCAATTTAATTAACAAGTCACTATAATCCGCAATCAGCTAGGCATTATAACTAATCATTGCAATTAAAACATACTTACTCTACGAGCACTGTAATTAGCAACATTCACTGTAATTAGCAACCTTAATCAGAATACGTAGCAACACAGATCCAATCACCATAATTAACATTAAAAGATTTACAACATTGTTTGTAAATGGCAATTCGAATTGAAGAAACCAGGCAATTCAAGGAAAAGAGAGAAGAACCAGAAACTGCCACACACTGACGATTAACTTGCTGCTGCCGCTGAACCACGAAGCTTGCTGAAGTCGCCAAGAATTTGCTTGCTGCGCCGAATGATCGCTGACCACGAACAAAGAAAATTGCCGTCGCCGGTCTTCGCCGTGCCTGCGAACTCTACTGGAATTCCTTCTTTAAGTGAGGGGGAGAGGGGGGGGATGATGTGGGATGTAATATTGCGTTGCTTTTATACTCCTTAGCTCCAACCGTACCTCCGAGATATCGCTGCCTAGTTTGACGGACATCGCTGCGAACGACCTTGAACCAAGGGTAACCATTGAAGCTTCTCTGGCCAGTCCGAAACTTTAGCTAATCAATCGGACATCCTCAAGATTGAAACAACTCCATCCACGCTGTCCGGAGACTCGTTCGCGGCCGCCGAAATTTTTGCGTCCCGTCGTGTTCATCGCTGCAAACGGGTGTTGACTTCGTCGACAGGAAGGAAGCCAGGGATTTATTAAATGGGCTTAGGCTTAACTTGGGCTGACAACATTCAAGATAAAATCTACTATTATATAGAAAAAAACACTAAAGCCCAATAATTATTCTCAAAATTTATCATAAAGCAAAATTACATTAAAGAGAGATGCAAAACTGATTAACTAATACTTATTAATTAATAAAAGTGTGATTAAGGTAATAGTAAAAATAAGCTCATCAATCCCTCTTCATTTAGTGGGTACAGGTGTCTAGATCGTGTCTCTGGGCGTCTCTACATTGCTCGTCATGTCCGTTTTAATGAATCTGTTTTTCCCTTTCATAGCTCTGCAGGTTCTACTGGTTCTGTGTCACCACCTCCGGGGTTGCCTTGGGCCAGTGTTTCTAGCTCTGTGGTTTCTCCCGCGCTTATGCTAGTTGCTCCTGTTGGATTGTCTTTATCTAGTGCAGGGGGTGTGGCTCAGTCTGTCGCTTCTTCCTCTGCGTTTCTGTCTGCTCCTGTGCCTATTGAGTGTGCTCGTGTGACTCCCCCCTGTCAGCGTGTCCGTCGTCGTGGACCGCAGGGTATCCTTCCGCGCTCTCATCGCATGGTTATGCGTAGCTCGACGTCTGCTCAGCGACGGTCTCCTGCTGCTTTGGTGGCCTCTGTTACTGATGCGGTCCCTACCTGCTACTCGCAGGCTGTTAAATCGTCTGAATGGAAAGCTGCCATGAATGCTGAGTTTAATGCACTACTTCTGAATCGGACTTGGAGGTTGGTTCCCCTTTCGGCTGATATGAATGTCATTGGCTGCAAGTGGGTCTTTCGGGTGAAGCGTAAGTCCGATGGCTCTATCGAGCGGGTTAAGGCTCGGCTGGTTGCAAAGGGCTTCAATCAGGTTGTTGGGGAGGACTACTCTGAGACATTCAGTCCTGTTGTAAAGCCTACTACCGTTCGTTTGCTCCTATCTTTTGCTGTCTCGCGAGGATGGTCCATGCGACAATTGGATGTGCATAATGCTTTTCTCAATGGCAATGTCATAGAGGATATTTACATGCGTTAGCCGCCAGGTTATGTTCATCCTGCTCTCTCTACTCATGTCTGCAAGTTGGAAAAATCTCTGTATGGTCTTAAACAGGCACCGCGTGCGTGGTTTATGCGACTGCACACGTTCTTGCTTTCTGTTGGTTTTTGCCCCTCGCGGACTGATGTGTCCTTATTTATTTATGTTTCTAGAGAGTCGCGTGCTTATGTGCTTGTTTATGTGGATGATATTATCCTTCTGGGTAATTGTTCTGTGTTGGTTGACGGTTTGATGGCTAAGTTAGCTTCTGAGTTTAAGATACGGGACCTTAGCAGGCCGCGATTCTTTCTAGGTGTGGAGGTTGTCTATACTGGCCCTGATATTCTTTTGTCTCATCGTCAGTATATGCTGGAAGTCTTACGTAAAACAGGTATGGAGTCCTGCAAACCACTGGCTACGCCTATGTCTATATCTGTGGCAGGTAGTTCTACTGGTGATTCTCCTCTGGATGACCCTACACCATACCGACAGTTGGTTGGCTCATTGATGTATATGCTTGTCACTCGCCCTGATCTTTCTTTTGCTGTTACTCGTTTGTGTCAGTTCATGCACAATCCCACTGAGCAGCACTGGTCTGCCTTAAAGCGGGTGCTGCGTTATGTTCAGGGGACTTTGGATCTTGGTTTGCGCCTAGCAGGCTCACTGGCTACCACTGTTACGTTCATGCGTACTCCGACTTGGATTGGGCTGGCTGTCAAATTGACAGGCGTTCTACTGCTGGCTATGCGATCTTTCTTGGCTCCAGTTTGGTTTCCTGGGTGTCTCGGAAATATCGTACTATTGCTCGTTCGTCCACTGAAGCTGAATACAAGGCTTTGGCTGATGTTGCTGCGGAGGTTGTTTGGATTCAGTCTTTGCTTTGTGAACTCGGTTTGTCTCTCAATACTACTCTTGTGCTCTGATGTGACAATCTTGGTGCCACCTACTTGTGTGCTAATCCTGTCTTTCATGCTCGTACGAAGCATGTTGAGATCGATTACCATTTTGTTCAAGAGCGTGTTGCTGCTAGTGATCTCAAGGTCAATTTTCTCTCTACTAAGGATCAAGTAGCCGATATCTTTACAAAGCCTCTCTCTGGCCCTCGTTTTGCAGAGCTGCGTGTCAAGCTAGGCGTTGTTCCGTGCCCACCGTCTGCTTGAGGGGGTGTATTAGTGTTATATTTACTTATGGACTCTAGTTAGTCTTTTATGTTAATATAGGACTCTAGTTATACATAGCTTTTATATACTCTCTTGTACTCAGTAACATTGTTACGTTATATTGAATACGCAAACACCTTCTCTTAGAATCTCATCACGGGTACCCATTTTTTTTAAATAAAAATAATATGGAATCTGCAACCCTTTTATAGAAAAAGGGTCACGGATATTTGTTTTTCTCAAAATCAGGGCCCACCTTGCGAACTTTGATCCGGTCTTGCGTGCCACCATAGAATCGGCTAAGTTAATTGAATTCTTCTTGTATAAATTGCTTTTGTTTAATTATTACAGATCATGTCTAATCTTACACAATATACCTTGTAATGCTTTTACAGTTATCCATCTAATATTATTACAATTCTTCTTGTTTACCATTTTACTTTTATATATTTTATGCGAACTTATTGATCCATGTATTTCCCATGTCAATTAGTTCAATCAATAATATTATATTTTTGCCAAAGACCTTGTGGTTTAGTGGCACCCGGTGTCCCGGAAAATACTCTCACATGGATGATGGGAGATTTAATCATACAATTTCTTGTACTAAAACACTACGCCATGTCTTCGACGCCATCGCGATCTCCATTGCGCTTCGACGCCATCACCATCTCCACTGCTTCCTCACTCTTCGCTGCTACTCCATTGCTTCTCATTCTCGAAGGTAAACATCTCATTCCTAATAGAGCTTCAATGTACATTATTTTCTACTTAGGGTTTATACGTTAATATTGATTTCTACATAGGTTAATATTATTCTTATTAAAAACAACATGAATGTACATTATTTTCTACCTAGGGTTCAATGTTATGCTGTGTTGTTTATGCTATCACTGTTGCTTCTGGAGATTTTTGAATTTTACTGAATTTTCTTATACTCTCATTCTTGAATTTTACTGAATTTTATACTGGCACAACTGTTGCTATCACTGTTTCTGCTTCAGTTTCACAATGCATACTGCAGAAATATACTAAAGACTAGTAAATTAAATCCTCTTTGAATCTCTGTTTAACACATCATAGGCAAATCAACTCTATTTTTTAACTACCATACCGGGAATAAACCCCAAATTGAATCCCAAGAATTATACACTACTAACTCACATATTACCTTCAGGTTTGTATATGTTGTCAGTAATTTTTTATCAATAGTAATAGGTAGCTTTCACTGCGGTCAGGTAAAGACTATATAATAAGACTACATGTGTTATAGTGCTATTGGGATATTTGATTCTTATTTCATTTGGGTTTTTGTGCTTTGTGATTGGATTTCAGTATGCACTTCTATGTAAAGATGGTTTGAGAATGTATTTTAGTGATGATATTTGCCCCACATTCTACCTTTTGTTTGTTAGTAATTTTGGATCACAGTTGGAATCTTATATCACAGTTTGCTCTTTTTTATTACATCTCTCGGTGGTTATCAAGTGGTAAGAGAGTTTCACCTGCAACCGAGAGGTCGTGGGTTCAAACCTCAAATTCTTGAGTTTGAGCCGGTTAGCTATGGATTGCCGGCTAGGGCCACAGGGCGAGGACTTTAATCACATACTCACGCAGTGAGGAGTGGGGTTTACCTCGTTAATCCAAAAAAATAAGAAATGAACAAGCACTCTCTAACATTCTTTTGTAAGCTCCAGACTATGCATCCAACTTTAGGACTGCAGGTTAGATGATCATATTTTGTATAGTATAGTGAACAGTGATTTTTGTTAAACATGTATGCTAGGCCTGAACAATATATTGTAACATCCCAAATATCAAGCTAATGGAGACCAAATAATCAAAACTTCTATATCCTATGTTTCTAGAGCTGAGTCTGCATTTCATTCATCCTCTTTTTTTGCTGCCAATGGATTTCTTGTTCTATTATTGGAGCTCTATGAAATTATAGAGAACATTCCACATTATTAGGGGTACAACCTTATAGCTAGGTTAAATCTGCTATAGATAGTAATGAAATGAAATCATGCAGAACGGAAGAATCTAACCTGTGATCATCTCCTCTGGTGTGTGTTCCCTGTATATATATCAATATAATAAGAGAGCTGATACATCATATGGAAAAATAAAAATAGCTATTCAATAAGCAAGTAAAATATGAAATAAAACAAATTCTGTATTAATGCATGCATGTCAATAAATATAGCAGATATTTTTCACATGGTTAATATTTTAACCACCACTGTCTGCTCAGCATCAATACTTACAGCACAAGATCTATGCTTTCGCCTAGGTCACTCTGAAATTGCACATTATTTTTGTTCCTAGTGTACATTATTTTACAGTGTTGGGGTTTCAATGTATAAGCATTCAAATTTTCTTAAAAGTCTGAAAATGTACATTATATT
>CM008341.1:25489928-25506083 GCA_002525835.2 Ipomoea batatas | reverse complement strand
CTGTAGTTGAGTCGAAGGGACTTATCCATCCTTAATAAAACGTTGAGAGTTTGATCCGTGAATTGGCTTATTATGAGAGCTAATACTTAATATAGTCATCGACTATAGTAATTTTACTCAATTTAGTCCTAAATGACTTTTTGTACTCAATTTAGTCATCAACTTTGATAGTTTTACACAATTTAGTCATTTGTTAAAAATTCTATTAGTTGGCGGTTAGAAGTAGGGTCCTAATGGTAATTTATCATCATCCTTATCCCATTTGGGATGATTCTTTCTTCTTCCCCTTATTAAGCTCCACGCAGAAATGGAGATCTTCATCCTCAAATCAACTTCAACCCTAAATAAATAAATAAATCGGTACGAAAATTTACATTTTTGCGTGGTTCTTAATAAGGGGAAGAAGAAGGAATCATCCCAAATGGGATGAAGGATGAAAGATTACCATTACGACCCTATTTCTAACAGTCAACTAACAAAATTTTTAACAAAGGACTAAATTGTGTAAAATCATCAAAGTCAAGGACTAAATTGAGTACAAAAAGTTATTTAGGAATAAATTAAGTAAAATCACTATATATAATCGAGAACTATATTGGGTATTAACTCATTATTATGATTATGATTATGATTTGGTATGCGATAATGACAGGTACGGGTTGCCTTTTGTGTCGCCTAACAACATACTTATGACAACAATTGATGGAATCGGAACGGTAATTGAGTTAGCATTTGTGGTCATATTTCTAGTATTTGCGCCAAAGAATGAAAAGAAAAAAATTGGAGGGCTCCTTATTTTAGTGGTCGGAGTATTCGTTGCTGTTGCGCTTCTTTCGGTGCTTGTTTTCCATGGAAGAACTAGACAGCTCTTTTGCGGTTTCGCTTCCTTAATCTCCACTGCTATTATGTTCTTCTCGCCTCTATCAGTCATTGTAAGTTCTTCTCATCTTCCTCTAGCCTTTCTCAACCTTAATTAGTTAGTGGTCATTTTTTTGTGTTGCACTTAATTATTATTATAGCTAGGAAAATGATAATTAAGTAAACTCCAATGAAGTAAAACTCCCGTCATGAGTCTTGATTTTATTGGAGAAAGATGAAAAGAAACATACACTCATAAAAACTATAGCTAGGAAGTGTAGTTGAATATAAATGACACTTTAGTTTTACTGAAATGAAACTACAGTATTATAAAAAGAAATTGAATAATATGTCTCACATATTGAGTGTATATTTTCAAATGAAGATACTGTAGTTGTGTTGCAAATAAACTATAGTGTATATAAAATGAAACTGAATAACAGTTTTACATATTTGAATGTATATTGTCCAATGAAACTGTAGTTGAATTAAAATTATAATTTAATGGTGTTGTAATAAGACTATAATGTGTATAAAATGAAATTTAATAACATGTCTCGTTGTAATAAGACTATTGCAAGTATAATGTCGAATGAAACTGTAATTGAAACAAAATGAAACTGTAGTTGTGCTGAAATGAAACTACAATATATATAAAATGAAACTGAATATGTTTTACAAGCAGAACTAATTATGCAGAACGGGTGTCGTTTTTTTTTTTTTTTAAAGAAATGTCACCGTTTTGGACCATGGTCCAGAGTAAAATTTGCCCTTTTGACCACCTTTTTAACCAAGTTCGTCACAAGATCATTACTATATAGGTCAGGGTCCACACAATTGCACCGTGAACTACAAATAAAAAGTATATTATTTGTGTACATAAAATATATTATTTGAAAGTATATTATTTAAATATTAAAATTACATTATTTTGTATATATACTATAAGATAATTTACATTTAGTACACAAATAATGTATTTTTAGTATATTAAAAAGGTACATTGTATTCATGAAAAGTACATTATTTGAATACTAAAAGTACATTATTTGAGTATTGAAAGTATATTATTTTGTATAATATCAAATAATGTATATTCAGTACACAAATAATGTAATTTTAGTACATATTAAAATGTCCTTTGTATTCATGGTTTGCAGAAAAATTTGTCTTCATCACGGGATCCAGGCCAAAAAGAATAGGGGTCTCGTGCAATAATTCAACTTGGGTCATTTATTATATAACTGTGAAAATAAAATAAAAATATACGGAGTAATATTTATTAAATAATTTCTTTCAAAATATAATTTTTTTTTAAAAAAATATACATCTAAAATTCCACGGAAAAAGTGAAAAGTCATCAATCTAACTTTTATCTCAATTATTATAACATAATAATAATAATAATAATAATAATAATAATAATAATAATAAAAAAGAAGACAATCAGTGTTAAGTATTTTAATAACATCCATACAAAATTACATATTATACAAAAACTCATGTATTTAAAATTTTAAATTCAAAAAACATGTATTTAGAGTTTTAGAATCCTATACTAAGGTTATGAATGTATTGTAAAATAATAAAAAAAAATAAAAAAATAAACCAAATTACCTACAAATCACATTATTATAAAGTTGTAGCTTCCATTAATCGTCTCATTTTAGGGTGTTTTTGGTTCATAGATTAGACACAATGAATAAAAATAAAATTCATACTGGTTGACAACTTTTTAAAACAGATCGAGGTATAGGATTTGATTGTCCATATAATTACAAAATCCACAACCTATTTTAAATCAGCATTATCCTTCCTCATTTCATTGCCTCCTCACTCATGTTTCCTCACTTCATCGACTCCATCAATGCATTGCCTACCCACTTCATCGCCACTCTTAAGATCAATTGCCTTGATTTTTTATTTTTTTTTTGTTTTTGTATTTTTAAAACCTTTATTCCAACTATAGATCAGAATAATATATAACCAAACATTAATATTGGTAATCATTCCAATTTCGCTCTATTACCAAGCATACACAATACTATCACCAAAACTCATTTCAATGACCAAGTATTTGATTCTCATTTCGATCTTGATTCCTATGTTCCAACCAAACACACCCTTAATTATGCTTTTTCTATGCTTTGACGCAAATGAGTTGCCATCAACATAGGTGCGTATGAGAAATCAATTATAATGTAAGATTGTTCATCATTAATGATCTTCTTAATGTGATTTGTCTCTCATGTGTGGTTTACGAACTATTATACAGTTCATACTATCGGTAATGATTACAGGTTTTCCTTGTCACAAAAAAAAAAAAAAAGGGTTCCTAATTTTTTTTTTTAAACAAATGAATACCTAGACTGCCTGAGATTTAAGGTGGAAATATGAAATAAGCCACGCCTAATTTATTAAAAAAAAAATATAATATATAGCTTTTCAGTATAGCCACAGGAGGATAATTATTTGTCATCCTGTATGTTATTATGATAGAACATTATATTTGAAAATTTTAAAGTAAAATGAGCATTTCTATTAGGAAAACAAAAAATTAGTAGTTTTTCATCTTCATGAAAATTTGATGAATGCAGAGGGTTGTGATGAAGACAAAGAGTGTAGAGTTCATGCCATTCCTCTTGACTTTCTCCATGTTCGGTGTTCCTATGTGGCACTGCTTGGCTCATTTTTGGCCTCCTTGAGAAGGACCCTTTTGTTTATGTAAGCTAGCACTTCCAAATCTTATGTATACTTAATCATTAATACACACACACATATATAATTGCAATTTATGTCCCTCAGATAAAGATCAATTATAAATGTCATCTCTCAATTCTAAGTGGTATAAATGTTGCCCCAAAATTGTCAAAATGTAATCATATATTGATGTCATATATTTTAATTTATGTTCTTCAAGGGGGGCAACATTTATACCACTTAAAATTGAGGGATGATACTTATAAATGGCTTATACATGAGGACATAAATCACAATTTTTCTAATATTTTTCTTCATCTAATTAATTACATGTTACTCATATATGTATGATAATAAAGGTACCAAATGCCACTGGATGTGGTGTCGGAGTATTGCAATTGATACTATATGCAATCTATAGTGACAAGACAATATTCATGACCATCAAGAGATCTTTTTCCCAAGGGATGCTCCCAAATCAATGCCATGCCCCAACAGGAGAAGAAGCAACCAAGCGTCCCGTCATCAAAATATGATGAACCAGTCTAGCTAGTCTGTGTGTGAAAATCAATGGTATCATGCTTTGCAGTTTCCTACCCTCTTGTTTGAGATGTATAGTGTAAACGAGGCTCAAATTCACACACTTCTGTCCCTTGTTACACATGTACTTAATACATGTGTAGAATAAAGTGTTTAATAATAAGATGTTTAATGTGTAAGTTATGGCTTTAATTTATATTTATATATATATATATATATGTGTGTGTGTGTGTAAAATTAAATTCGTTGTTGGTTAAGATTTAACACATGGTGATGCTAGGCAGTAAAAACCTAAGAATATTTACAGGAATAATGAGTGGTAGGAAAACATTTTGCAACAATTACTATGGACATTTAGGAGGACAAAAAAAATTGTTTATTGTCACTAATACAAATTGAATCAAAATTCTGAACTATATGCGTATGCTGTTATTAATTTATTTTTTTTAAAGGCTCCCAAAATTGTGTAGTGACATTTTTCTAATATTTAACAAAACTTTAGGTGTTTATGGTTGCTTGCAACAAATATTTAAAATGATCTAAATTTTTAAATATTTTTAATTGTCTATTGTATATTACAACATATGTTTAAAGTGGTTTTAAAAAGTCTAAAGTCTTGTTTAGTCTTTTTCTTTTAATAAGAAAAATATGGACTTTTTCTTGGTCATTTAATTATTTTGAAGGTAAAAAAGTGACCCCTTAGCTTCACTAAAAAAAAAAACATAAAAATAGTGACGGAAAATTCCGTCGCTAGAAAGAGAAAATTCCATCGCTATTCATTTTAGCGATGAATTTTAATTCGTTGCTAAATTTAACGACGAATTTTTCCGTCGCTAAACTTAAAAAATCCGTTGTTAAAGTGAATAGCGACGATTTAGAGGATGAAATTTGCAAAGGAACAACGGTATTTCTATCGCTAAAAGGAATATCCCATCACTAGGTTGTTTATGTTGTTTACAATGGATGCTATTTAGCTCCAGCTTAGAAACGGAAATATTTGTCACTAAATTTAGCGACGAATATTTCCATTGCTATTTCGTTTCCATTTTTTTTAATTGTTAGAAGGTATTTATTTACGGATTTTCTACGATTTTTGTCTGTCATTAAATTTTTTAAATATAAAAAAAATCTACCGCAAATTAATATCTCATATCTGTATTAAACCTATAATATAGTACTTCAATAAAATAATTGCAAAATATAAGATATTCAAGCTCAATATACTTTTATGTGAAATATAGAGTACATGATTAAATACACACAGCAATTATATGTTCCTCCTCGGAGTAGATCGAAAATAATAACAACTAATAACATGGTTGTCTTATTTTCTCAAAAACTTGTGTGAATCCTCCAGCTTTATTGATGAGGTAACTGCTCCTTATACTCCCCAACAAATGACTTAGCTGAGAGAAAAAATAGGACTCTCAAAGATCTGATCAATGCTATGCTAATCAACTCATGTGCTCCAAATTCGTTGTGGGGGAAGTTGTTCTAACAACAAACCACATATTGAATAGAGTACCCCATAAAGGGTTTGATAAAACCCACTATGAGTTGTGGAAACGTCATGCCCCTAACCTCAAATACTTTAAAGTATGGGGCTGCATAGCAAAGGTGGGATTTTCGTCCTTCAAAAGGCCCTGATGAGTAAAATGGTGATAGTAAAAAGATGGTGTGAATGTCGTTTCGCTCAGGATTAGGACTATGGCACGTACTTGTATGACATGTAAAATTCTAGGCACTAAAGTCTTGGAATTCACTAGAATTCAAGCAAACTAAGATTAAGGAATGGAAATAAAAGGATGCAAATTAAACAAGGGATAAACTATATGATAAAAGAATGGGTCCAGGTTAGGGGTATTGCTATCTTGATGCACTAACAATCTCTGAATTAGGGAAAACAATTAACCAAGGGATTATTGGCCATGCACATAAGAATTCAAGTTCAAGCTACTTTTGCAATCAATAAACAATAATTAGAGTAGGATTGCCTCACTTTCGTGATGCATCAATCCTAACCCTTGAAACCCACAAGCTTTATAAGCCCGGCCCCAAAATTACCCTATTCTCATAGTAGGAATTGGGTTTGAAATTGGTTATGTTGAGTTTTTCATCCAACTTTCGTTGTAATAAAAACCTCTCCAAAGAAAATTAATAAAAGTTGCACATCAATTATCAATAAGAGAAATTTATAATCCAATTCAAACATAAAAACCCTAGGTTAATAAATTATCCCCTTTATGCAATAATGATAAACCTAGTATCAAGGATAGCAATAGAACCTTAATCCAAACCCAAAAAAAAAACTAATTACTCACGTATCATAAAAGTAAACAAAACAAAGCAATAATAAATCATCATAAATATTGTAAGAAATATGAAAAGAAAGTAAATAAAGGGAAGAAGAGAACTTTACTAATAATGAAGAACAAATCCAACTCCAATCCGAGATTCCAAGCTTGAAATTAAATAATATAATGTAAAACTAATCTAAGCTATGCTAGGGAAATCTAAAGAGAAGAGGAAAAATAACCTATAACTAACTAGGGTTGGAAACCACTTAAAGTTGCAAAAAATTGCAGAATAAATAGCTTACAAATGGGCCTCACGGCTGTGAGGTCGCTTCCAATTTTGATTCTTGTTTCCTTTCGTGCTCCGCTGCTCCTTTCCCTCCTTAGGTAATTTTCTTTGCTTCCAAAATTGATCCAAAACATTCCAAAATCCTCCCTTTGCTACTCGTTTTAGGCAGTTGCACCTATAGACACCAAATATATAAAAGAGTATCAATTTCCTATTAAGAATTAGGCAATTACTATAAAAAAAATAACTAAAAAGGGATTGAATAATGGTTAAGAATCAAAGACATCACTTCCCCCACACTAGAACTTTTGCTTGTCCTCAAGCAATTACCAAGGACGTCCCGCCATATATTGGTTTTAGAAACTTTATTTTATAATGTGCAAGATATGGCACAAAATGAGTTCTTAAAGAAATTTTGAACAATGATGATGAAAATGAAGATTTTTGATGAAAGAGTGATTGTATGATTTCAAATAATGGATAAACAATGTTATGCAATCTTTCCTTTTTCCACGCGAAACCCTGTTTTCACTTGCAAATCAATCCAAGTCAACTCCAAATCACTCCAACACTTAACCACATCATAAACACACAATTTCCAACCATTCGCCACACTCTTTGAAACAAAATAGATCAATTCTCACTCGAGTATTCCCCAATCAAACCTCTTGAAAACCAAGACACTCTAACTCTAAAATCTAACTAAGCAAATAAAACTCAAAAAGTAAATGCAATAAAATAAAATGCAAGAAAGTAAAGGATAACATGGGGTGCCTTCCATGAAGCGCTAAGTTTAACGTCTCTAGCTCGACTCAACCTCTCAAGATCAACCATCATTGGATTGGAGAAAGAACATCTCATCCTTCCTAGCAAATTTTTCTTCAAGATAATGTCTCACATGGTGGCCATCAACAAATTCCTTTATGCACAAGTCCACCACTTTAAAGCTCAAGCATTGTTCCTCCATGAACTCAAATTCAAGCATACTCTTTCATCAAATCCATTCTTACCTTCCCCTTAATTTTCCTTTCCTTTAGCAAGTAGAGAGAACATTGGACATAAAGATTGGCCAATGAGGGCCTCCACATTAAAAAACATTGACACCTCCCGGTTCCCAATTTAGTCTAAAGTTCTCACCCAAGGGAGTGTCATCCAATGAAGGGCATACCTCGTTTTGTCACCAATTTCATCAACTATATCATTCTTGAGCATTTCTTCACTTGGATCAACTTCGAGTTGCTTTTTATCACCATTCTCTTGCAACTCTATACTTTTTCCCCAACTTGGTGTCTCCATCTCAATGCACTCATCATGAACCTCATCATTTTTATCTTCAAGGTCCTCACCTATCTCCTCATTTGCTTCACCCACATGGCCTTCATTTGGCAATAACAACTCTTGTAGCACCTCTCCATTGGAAAACAATTCTTGAATGGGTTCTTGAGTTGCCAAACCTTTTTCTTGAGCCTTAAGATCATCCAATTGAGCTTGTAACATGTTCATCATTTGAATGATTATGTTATTCATCATGGACATCATTTCCTCATCAATAGGTTGGTTTGCTTGTGGAGGTTCTTGATAGAATGGCTCTTGAGGTTCCCATTGATTATTGACATATTCTTCCTCACTTTGTCGCATGGGATATCCGTCATCCTCAATGTCATCATCGGGTACAATAGTGACTCCCCAACGCCAAAGTCTCATCATCTATCCCATAGCTCCCCACACTAGGTGAATGATTGTAAGCAACAAGGAGTCAATTGAATGATCAAAGCATCGGTTGCTTCCACTTGTGGTCGTACGAGTTCACAATTCACCCGACACGATCATCCAAGGTGAACAAGAATTGGGGATCGGATGTGGGCGAAATACTCGCCAATGGCTAAGATGTTTAGTCGACTCCTACACCAAAGTAGAAGGGCCAGTATAGAAGCTAGAAGTAGTTGTCATATGGGGGTTGAGTGCCTTGGGGGTGTGGTGTGTAATGAATGGGTGAGGGGTATGAAATTTGAGAGTAATCTTGTGGTGGGAAAGGATGTTGAGGTAGATTGTAGTCATGCGAATATTGGGAGTATTGGTGATATGAAGCATATTGGGGATCTTGGTACTTGATACTTTTGATTCTTTATACTTTTTTTCCCATACTTTAACCATTTTTGATAACAAAATGCTTTAGCTTGAGTTGAATCTATGACTTGTTTGTGTGAATTGTTGTTTCTTTAGATAAAATGGTCGCAACGAGTCATTTGGAGGTTTTTCGGAGCATAAAGGAACAATTTTGGAAACCGGGAGTTCACTCAAGGAGATTCGGAGCAGTGAAGCAGGAGAAAATGCTAGAAGTCGCCTCCATACGGCCCCTCATACGGTCGTATGCCCCCGTCGCCCTACTGGATTAAGCAGCCTACCATACGGCTCCTCATACGGTCGTATGGTAGGCCGTATGGGCCGTCCTCTGTACAATATAAATCCTGTTTTTCTGCATTTTGTGCAAAAGTTCGAACCCTAGCTAGTTTAGAAGTAATTTCCTCTTTTCCTTAGCATATTTTAGCCTAGATTAGCTTAGATTTAGTCTTAGAAACTCTTGGGAGCATTGAATGCAAGCTTTTGAAGTGGATCTCAACAACATTTCTCCTCATTTAATATAGTAGTGGTCTATTTCCTTTATCTCTTCTCTCATTTACATTTATTGCTATCTAATTCTCTCTTTGCTTATTATTGCTATGCTTACCTTAGAAATGAGTGAGTAGTTCCTTATATGGGTTAGATTTGGTGTTTATTACTCTTATTGATGCTATTTATGTGAATTTTGCATAAAGGGGATGAACACCCATTTAGGATTCTTGAATTTGAGTTGGGGTTTGTTCTATCTTTCAATGATTGATGCACGCTAATTGTTGTTTGCCTTTGGAAAGTCTTCCATTACAATGGGAATTGGATGGGGGACTTGAGTCATCCCAATCTCAAACCCAATTTCCCTTCTATGGAAATAGGGGTAGACCGGGGCTTACAAAGCTTTTGCTCTTAAAGAACTAGGGTTGATACACCATGGGAATGGGGCAACCCTTGTTCTAATCCTTGTGGGAACTTGGATTCTTTAGCGATTGCTTCAAGAACCTATGGTTAATGTTCATCCCCCAATTCTAATGTTGAATGCATCAATAGAGTAATACACCTAGTCTAACCCATCTTTCCCAATAGAATTTAAACCTAGTTTAATCTTGTTTTCCCTAATATCCAAAATTCCAAACATACTTTAGTTGTTAAATCTCCAACCTTAAAATGATTTGCTTGGATCCTTATGGATTCCAAAACCTTAGTGCCTAGAAGTCTAGGTAACGGCTTTCTACGTGCCATAAATCCCAATCCTTGGTGGAACGAAATTCATAACCCATTTTCACATCACCACTAAACATACATCAGTAATGTTGAGGATCATAGTAATTATTTGGGGGTGAGGCTTGAATTGTACAAGGACTAATGGATGGGACATTATAGTATCCTTGTTGAGACATGTAGTATCTATACCCTTTATAGGATTGAGAATTGTAATATCCTCCTTGATCCATCATGGGACATCCTTGTCAATCAAATCAAATGATATACACTTTTAGGCACATTAGCAACAAATTTTAAAAAAATGGTGATTAAATAAAAACTTGATCTCCTAAGAATTCACTAATTTTAATGCTAGAAATAAAACAATCACACAATACAACCAAATAAACCAATCCCCGACAAAGGCGCCAAAATTGTGATGAGTAAAATGGTGATAGTAAAAAGATGGTGTGAATATCGTTATGCTGAGGATTGGGACTATGGCACGTACTTGTGTGACTTGTAAAATTCTAGGCACTAAAGTATTGGAATTCACTAGAATCCAAGCAAAGTAAGATTAAGGAATGAAAATACAAGGATGCAAATTAAACAAGGGATAAACTAATATGATAAAAGAATGGGTCCAGATTAGGGGTATTTCTATCTTGATGCACTAACAATATATGAATTAGGGGAAAATAATTAACCAGGAGATTATTGGCAGTGCACATAAGAATTCAAGTTCAAGCTACTTTCACAATCAATAAACAAGAATTAGAGTAGGATTACCCCACTTTCGTGATGCATCAATCCTAACCCTTGAAACACACAAGCATTATATTATAAGCCCGGCCACCAAATTACCCCTATTCTCATAGTAGGAAAATTGGGTTTGAAATTGGTTTGACTGAGTTTTTCATCCAACTTTCGTTGTAATAAAAACCTCTCCAAAGCAAATCAATAAAAGCAGCGCATCAATTATCAATAAGAGGAATTTATAATCCAATTCAAATATAAAAACCCTAGGTTAATAAATTATCCCCTGTATACAATAATCATAAACCTAGCATCAAGAATAGCTGCAATAGAACCTTAATCCAAATCCAAAAGCTAACTATTCACGCATCATAAAAGTAAACAAAGTAAAGCAATAATAAACCATCATAAATATTGCAACAAATATGAAAAGAAAGTAAATAAAGGGAAGAAGAGAACTTTACTAATAATGAAGAACAAATCCAACTTCAATATGAGATTCAAAGCTTGAAATCAAATAATCTAATGTAAAAGTAATCTAAACTATGCTAGGGAAATCTAAAGAGGAGCGGAAAAATAACCTAAAACTAACTAGGGTTGGGAACCACTTAAAGTTGCAGAAATTCACAGAATAAATAGTAGACAGATGGGCCTCACAACCGTGAGGCAGCTTCCAATTTTGATTCTTGTTTCCTTTATTGCTCCTCTGCTCCTTTCCTTCATTAGGTAATTTTCTTTGCTTCCAAAATTGATCTAAAACATTCCAAAATCCTTCCTTTGCTACTTGTTTTAGGTAGTTGCACCTATAGACACCAAATATATAAAAGAGTATAAATTTCCTACTAAGAATTAGACAATTACTATCAAAACAACTAAAATAGAGATTGAATAATGGTTCAGAATCAAAGACATCAGGCCAATCTAGGACCTAAAACCATAGATGTCATGTTTGTGGGGTATGCTGAGAATAGTGCTGCTTATAGATTTATGTGCCTGGTAAATCGTTCTATGTGTGAATCTAGAGATGATACTGCTTTGAACACATATTTCCTTTGAAGAATGCTTACGATTTACTAGTCGATAGATTCCAACGAAATGGTCAGGCTGTATTTCCTAGCATTACAAATAGTGTTGATGAGCCTAGATGGAGCAAAAGGCCCAGAATTGAGAAAAAGTTTGGCTCTGACTTTATAACATATGTCAGAGTTGAAAGACCTAAATGAACTATGTGATCAATTCATATGCCATTTGGTGTTAGAAAAAGAGCCAAAAACCTTTGAAGAGGTTATGCGCTTGGTCGATTCCACATTGTGAAATGAAGCCATTAAGGGTCTGTTTGGAAAGTAGGAAAATGACTTCCGGAAAATGTTTTCTGGAAAATGAGTCATTTTCCGGAAAACATTTTCCTTTCCCGTGTTCGGTTGCGTTATGGAAAACTATCTTGGTGTGTTTGGTTTATTTTGGCCGAGAACATGCGAAACGACCATTTTGACCATTTCGGAAAATGACTTACGAAAAAAAAAAATTCCGTTAGTCATTTTTCAGAAAAATAAATTGATTTTCCTTGGTCAACGGAAAACATTTTCCGTTGACCGCATTTTTTGGACGTTGCCAAACACCGAAAACTCGGAAAACATCTTTCGGAAGTCATTTTCCGGTTACCAAACACACCCTAAAAGTGAGTTGGACTCTAAACAGTCCAATCACACTTGGGAATGGGTTAATCTATCCAGAGGGCGTAAACTAATTGGCTGTAAATGGATGTTTAAAAGGAAATTGATACCAGATGGGTCTATTGAAAGGTTCAAAGCCAGACTTGTAGCCAAAGGATACACACAAAAATTTGGTGAAGAGTATTTTTATACATACTCACCAGTGACAAAGATTGTAACCATCCGTGTTCTGTTTGCTTTGGCATCTTTACACATGTTGATAGTTCACTAGATGGACGTGAAAACAACATTTCTAGATAGTGATTTAGAAGAAGAAATCTACATGGAACAACCTCCTGGGTGTGTTGAACTAGACATGGAAGGAAATGTATGTAAACTCAAAAAATCTCTTTATGGCTTAAAACAAGCCCTTAAGCAATGGTGTGATAAATTTCATAAAACCTTGATAGGCATGAGTTACTCTACTAACCGGTCATATGCATGCTTATACACCACAAAGATAGAGTCTAAAATTGTTATTATATGTCTCTATGTAGATGACATGCTGATTTTCAGTTCAAATATTGAAGTTATTATATTGGTGTTTCTTCTGATAGGTTTAACCAATCATTCACATCTGCATAACTACCATCTACCTCTAACTCATCAACAATATCTGCATCATACTCACTACATTCTTCATCAATAGAAACTAACTCATCTTCAGATTCTCCTAAACAATCTTCTTCAATGATCTCATCCTCAGATATTGAACTTGGTACAACCCAAACTTCAACTATGTTTGGCCTAATCACATTGTTGGCTACATTGAAAGTCTCAGTATCTGACAACAACTCCACTAAACAGTCTTGCACCACTAAAAAGAACCTAAAGTTACCTTCTTTATACCCTAGTTCACCAAACTTCTCTTTTAGGGTGATAAAACACCATTCATCAGAATCTATGCCCCTAAAAGTCTTAATTTTACCTCCCAAGTATTTTGGGGGAATACATTGTTCTATCCTACCTCCATGCCTTATATAAAGACTGAATGTGTATGATTCTAGTCCACCTAAAGTAATCAATGAGGACAAATTTTAATCACTGAGGACAAAAGGATCATACACAGTGCACAATGCTTTTAAGAATAATTGGTCAAAAGTAGATACAACTACATTAACAAAGACAACACAGCACACCTTGAATATTGGTAAAGCAACACATCATGTGGAAAGTGGACCCCAATGTCTTTAAGTAAACAACAAAGTACACAAACCCTTTTTCTTAGAACAACAATGTACACAAACCCTAGCTAGTAACTACAATTTAAGCCAAGTTGGTCCCCATTATCTATATTCGAGGCACAACAACCCCACATACATACAAACAAAACCCCAGGTCCCCACATAGAATATTATTTGTGCGTTCTCACTCAACAGATATCATACAACAGACAATAACATACAACAAACAATAAGACATCTGTCCACACCTTATATATGCCCATAAACACATAAATAAATACCAAAAAAAAAAAAGATAGAACATAATCGTATCGTACCTGTATTGCTCGTATTACAGTTGGAGCCAACTTTTGTCGTTGAACCCATCTCCTTCTACAGCGACTAAACGTACAACACTGTTGTAGAGTTATGCTTTTGGGTTGAAAAGTGTACGATTTCTCAACATTTGCCTCAGATTGTTCGCGATTAGGGTTAGGTTCTTAGGTTTTATGATTTGGGGATTTTTCCTATCGTGTTTCTCTCTTGTTTCTATGTAGTCAATAGATGGACTGAGGAGCTAATACACACCGGGACAATGAAATTACATTTCTATCCTCACTTTTAACGGCTCACAGACGGCTGTTTAAAAGGAGGACTAACTCGGTCAGAAATTCAATAGTCGAGGATGCAATTGGAAACTTTTGAAAGTCAAGGACCAAAGTGGTGAAATCCTCATAGTCGAGGGACCAAATCGGTAATTAACTCTAATATGGATACTAGTGTGTCTCAAGAAGAATATGCAAAAATAATTGGGAGTCTAATGTTCCTGATGAACTATACGTCTATACTAGACCTGATATTGTATTTGTAGTAAACAAGCTCAGTTGATATACACACAACCCAAGTGGTCCACACTAGAATGCACTAAAACAAGTGCTTCGGTACCTGAGAGGCACCATTGACTAGGGACTTGACTATGTAGGGTTCCTAGTGGTGTTAGAAGAGTTTTGTGATGCAAAGTGGGTGAATGATAGTGAAGATGTTAGTTCAACAAGTGGATATGCGTTCACTATGTGTGGGGTTGCTATATTGTGGAAATCAACGAAACAGTCCTGTATTATTAGATCAATTATGGAAGCAGAGTTCGTAGCGCTTGATCTAGCTAGCCAATAAGCTGAGTGGCTAAGAAATTTATTGACAGACGTGCCATTGTGGGGGTGTCCAACACCTTTTGTGCCTATACATTGTGATTCCAAACTGCCATTTGTGTTGCAAAAAATAGTGTCTACAATGGGAAAGGAAGACACATACGAGTCAGACATGAGTCTGTACGACAGTTAATGCTGAAAGGGGTTATCACAATGGAGTTTGTGAAATCTGAGAAGAATATTGCAGATCCTCTCACAAAAGGTTTAAATCGAAAATCCATCCTTGAAACATCAAGGAAAATGGGTTTAAAAACCAATGAGGTGAGGAATTCATTATGGATACCACTTTGGTGGTCAAACGAAATCATGGAAAGACTTACACCAAAGTTATGGAAATAAATGGCCATGACTTACTCTGTAGCCTTCTGCATGTGGTCTTTGTTGAGATAGACTTGACAGAGTTAAGAGTCTATACAGAGTTAGACTTAATAGGGACTCATAAGCAGTCAAAGCATTTGACTGTGTAGAACCATCAACTATTAAGAGTTGATGTGAGCACGTGAGTTCAAAATTTTACTAACCTACAAGTTCAAGAGACAACTCACTTTTAGGGAAGAAATTACTTAGTGTTATCACATGTCAGTTCAAGCCACTTCCACTTCCACTGACATTAAAATCAGCTGTTGTGTTTCGCTCAGACTTTATCTTTAACTGCCTTACTCCTTTAAATGTGTGGGGGTTTATTGGGAAAACATTTAAAGGTGAAAGGCATCTTTTGTCTTTACTTGTTGTCCCACATTGCTGGTATGTCTAATAATTTTATTCCCTATTTTTTTGGATCATGGACCACCTTGACCGCACATCTTTCCTCTAACTGCCTTGAATGTGCCCGTGTTTTGTTCTTCCTTTTGCGATTCCTTCGTGCATTTCTATGGCTGGAATGGAGGGGCTGTTATATCTCACTAATATATAAACAACCCCCTCCACCATTTGCTAGACACACTGATTTTCTCTGTTCTCCTTCCTTCTTCCATACACGTCTTAGCTTCTGCGTACTGGTTCTGTATATGTGACTTCCATTTATTTACATGTATATAATATGTTAACTACAAACATATGCATATAAGGTGTAGTATTTTGGAGTTACAAAAATCTTATTAACTGCCAAGGGCTTTGTAGTCCAGTGGCATCAAACCCTTCCCTGTATACGGGAGGTGGTGGGTTCGAGCCTCAGTGGAGGCGTTGCTGTCTCTTTGTGCTTCAGTAGGTTGAGAAAGTAGTTTATGAACAGATACTATATTGTAATAGAGTCAGTAGCATTCAAAAAAAAAATCTTATTAACCAAACACTTATATTGAGTATTAAAAAGAACACTTATAT
>CM008341.1:25415277-25434288 GCA_002525835.2 Ipomoea batatas | reverse complement strand
GTCTGTATAGCTCTTTTACTAAGAGTTTCAACTCATTCACTGATTCTTTGAGAGCTTCAAACTCCGACCGAGTGACGCCCATGACGCCGGCAACGGAACCAATGTTATGTGCTCCCGTCATGGGCAAGAAAACATAAGGAAAAAGAAAGAAAGAATAATAGTTGGAAAAGGAAAAGAAGATAACACTGGGTTTGCTTGAGATCCAAAACTCCCTTAGACCCTTTTTGGGATTAAATTTCTGCTAGTTTATTATTCCAAATAACACTCCCTTTTATAGGGTTGATTACACAGGTTCCTAAACTAAGAATAAGTAATTGGTAGTTTCTAAATAATTAATATACCTAAACTAATTCGAAGACTAATAGTAATAAGTGCAATAATTATTTAGTAATTTCTAAATAACTATTTATTAGTTTCTAAATAACTATTTAGTAATTTATTAATATCTAAACTATGTGTATAATAAAACAAGGCTTTCCTCAGCATGTATCAATGTTGATGATGGCAATGAGATGCAAGGGCTTATAAATGACTTAGTGATGGACATTTGAGAATTCTAATTTGGATTTGGATATTTGATGTGTGTTAACTTAACTACTTAACTTGGATGGAAAATATTCTACTTGTGTGTTTAATATGTTTAAGTGTTTGGGTGTTTAGACTTTAGGATGTTTAGATTTAAGATATATATATATATATATATATATATATATATATATATATATATATAAAATTATGTATATAACCTAGGCGACAAGGCAGTCGGGGGCGCCGCAACTTAACAGGGCGCCGTGATAACTATGCATAACGCTTTCTCCTCTCTCCTAACTTTCTTTTCTTCTTTTCCGCCCTCTAAATAGATGAAAAATGCCACCACTTTCGTCTAGAAACAATCATGAAAACCATGTGTAAAAATACAAAGTAAAAATATTAGAATGTCGACTACAAATATAATAGACCAAGCAAAAAAGCATCACCAGCGATCTGACAGCTATTGTATTTTATCCTCACACCTCTCCCTTCTACTAAATCTATACAAAGAAATATTAAAAGAATAAACATGGTAGTTACTACACTATTGTTCTATTGCTACATATACTTGAACCAGTCAGTAAAGCAGCAAATAAGAGACAAATCCAGATGCAATGGTGATATTCTTTTAGAGTAAACTTCAACATAGAGGCAGAAAAGGAGGCAGTGTGGTAGCAGATCTTATGTTAGATATAGATACCAAGGGGATAAAGGACATTCAGCTTGATTCAAATCCAGTTCTTAGTTTGTATTCTACGGCAGAACTCTTATTCAAACTTGAAACAACACCAAACTAACTAACATATTTAGCAGTAAGAACGTGTGATTTTGAACATGATGAGAAAGTGAAATTATTATAGAACTTTGAACAGGCTGAGGACAAAGTTGAACCAATACTGAGAATAATCTATATGAGTTTAGAGTTTTAATTTATAAAGGATCAAATTTGTCCTCTACATGTTACTGCAGTTGCCAGTCTTGAGCTAATGCAGAAGTTATCCGAGAATCGCAATGCCCGTATAAGATAAAGGACAAATAAACAACTTGCAAATGGCTATGAAAAATAAAATCCTGAGACTAATTCAAAAAGTGGGAATATTAGGCTTGTTAAAACTTATATATATTTCACATAAGCAATTACTCTTAGAAGCTTACTTAGTTACTTGTACTTCAAACATATGATTTCCAATAATTTAATTTAGTTCTAAAAATTGAATGACTTTCTAGTACACAAGTTACAACTGAGTTAGTTTTAAAGAAAACTGAAGGTAGAATAGAATCCATATTGTCAAAGCCACTACATTGCAACTAAGGCACAGTTGAGTTGAGTAGTCAAAATTGAAAGTACAGTTAACGAATAAATTGAGCCTTTGTAATTTTTGTTAACCATTGTCATCATAAATGATTATCTACTTCCTTCTTTGACTCATGCTCCATCCACTCAAGAGTATCCTGTCATTCCACACATATCTTTAGAATCTATTCCCTCTTGGACTTTCAATGTCATTTTCAACTCATTACAAGTTAACAACCCATAGCCACAACAACCATCCTTAACCCTACCTACCAAAAATCAAATCCAAAGTTGGTGGTGGAGAAAGAAAATAAGAGAGCAGCTAACTGAATTCAAATTCATAAACTAAACAGCCCGATATAATAGATGATTGTTTTATTGAAAACGTGAATTTGGCATGCTTCATATGCCAAAAATCCATATGTATATACCAGAGGTCAGTGGATAAAGAAAAGATCAAGTACCCATGATGACTCCTTGAGCTCCTCGGTAATATGAACTTGTAAGAGTCCTAAATCTTTCCTGCCCAGCTGCAAAAGCAGGAATCAATCATACAAAAATTGTAAATGATTAGACCTTAAATTCAAAGCATACCCCCAGAGACCCAATTTCAATACGTGTGTAGCCCTTTAAACACAAAGAACCAACAATTAAGATGATTATATATGCAACTAATTTAAAGCTAGATATTTTGACCCCCATGTGCTTATAACCAGTGTAGACCCACCATGACTTTTGTCCTACCTTTGATTCACTAATTGGGTTATTCATAAAATAACCTTAGGGAACATCAGTTCAAAAAAAGGCTAATGGTTAGGAAACAAATTATTGATGCAGGGGGTGAGCATTTGGACCCACTGATGGGTTTATGGGTTCAAAGAGATCATTGGTTTGAGTACGCAACACCATTTGACTGTGAAATACTAATTAGCTGATGGTACATGTTGTGATGGGATTACCTGTATCCCAAATTGCGAGCTTTAGCCTTTTCCCTCCAAGAGTAACATATTTCACTTTAAAATCTACACCTGCAGAAAGTAAGAGAGTACATTACTCACTAAATCAAGTAAAGCATATAAATCATATTAACTTTATTGAGAGATGGTGCTGTCTACATCTAGTAGCAGGGAAAAAATAAACACATCATCATAAATACTTGGGAGGCAGTTTGAACTGTGGTTTCAATCTTTAGGTTCTTTAGATTACAATGGATATGCACATTCCTTAATTTTTCCAACCAATCCATCTTGAGGCAACACCCTCACTATCATACAGTTGTACCTTACAGATCCTACAACAATGATGGAATAATCCAGTAAAGAGAACTGAATATCAGGACCTCTTTATCTGGATGATCTATAAAAAATAGCATATCCCCTAACTTTCTTATCTGTTTTTAATAAGGAATTAGTTTTGCTAAATACTCCATATACGTACTAGAATAAGATTCGTTTTAAAAAAATTTTAAGGAAATGCTTGCACAAAGGTCATAGGTCCAAACCTCTATGAAAAATGACAAAAGAAACCATCATTCTCAGTAAAATGAGAAAAGGCTCTACATTGCTCACAATCCCTAGCCACTACATTTTAGATTTAGTTGCTCTACGCCTCTACCAATCAGTGCACTTCTCTAGCAAGCACAACACTTACATATCCCATGACTCACTACAGCACACACAAAACCCAATGCCAAAGCCACTATTTGCACCATTATACACATACCTTTACATAAAAATCGCAAATAAACATAAAAGGGAGCTAAAAGAAATGGGGAGGTTACCAATGGTAGGAGAAAGTTCTTCAAAGGTATCTGAAGTGAAACTGAGCAGCAAACTGCTCTTCCCAACGCCCGAATCCCCTATCAACAACAGCTTGAACAAGTAATCGAACTCCGGCGACGACGACGACGGAGATGATTCCATTTCTCCGAAACCCTAAGAACACAATTCAATCCACCTCGAAACCCTAAAAGAATCGATCAAACAACAGACTTTGCAGCTAAAGAAAATTTAAAGACAAGGAGCTTACCTCTCTCTGTTATGGATTTGATGAGAGAGAAACCGATCAACTGGGAACCGTATGATTTATGTAAAATGAGTTTATGTGTGAAGGTTGAAGGAGAGAGAAGAGTGAAGGCCTGAAGGGTCTAGTGGAATTGTTTTATTATTATTATTATTTTTTTTTTTCTTTTTTTTGGTAACGTGGGAGAGATTAGAAGAAGAAAACGGTGCAGTAGTGGCTTTGTACATTGTGTATATTATGTTGTACTGAAATAAGATCACCGACTCTGATTGCTTCCTTGAGACAAAAGAGATATGGCCTAGTTTCTAACTTTTGGTAAAGTTGTAATTTAGTATTTTCTTTTTTCTTTATTTCTCTTCTGTGTCAACTGTCCAATTTTAATTTTCAAATAATACTTGTGCTGCCAATATAAATATTCAATTTTAAAAAAATGCATAATGGTCAAATAGGCTTTTAAACTATAAATTAAAATGTAATTAGCTTCATAAACTAACAAAAGTTACAATTAGACCTTCATCTCTTCACTTTTATGCAATTAAGCCTAAAACTTCTTAGATTTGTACAATTAGCTCAATTTGCATATAAACATAAGGTAATAGTAGCTAATTGTAAATTTAAAAAAAAAAATAGAAAAAAAAAACTGATTGGGGTCTTCTTCTCTGTCTAGTTGGACGCATGAAGCCATGGCCAGCTTCTTCGTCCAACTGGACGCAAATTGTAATGGTTGGCGGTCTGGCTTCTCTGTCCAACTGGATGGAGAAGAAGGCCCCAACTGTTGATGAAACTGGACATATTGCGACATCAGTATTCAGACTACCTACAAAGTCATTGTTGTTACTATCAAGCAAACAAGTTACGAATTGAAACTAGAACAAAAGGTACTATTCATTAACCTTCTACGTATTTAAATAAATATTAATATTTTGTTCAATATTTTCACATGAAAATGTACGACACACATCTCACAACACATGAAAAATGTAGGTAAAAAAATATCACTGCCAAATATCTACAGACACTTACAAGATTAAGAACTCATAGTACAACTAAGATCTCAATCATATACACAGACACAACGAGGCAAATCCACAGCTTCCTACACTATAATCTCATTGCATGGCGATGCCCTCTATACTACTACTAGTAACTCAATTGCACATGACACATTACCAATAAATTTAAAAAGAAAAGAAAGAAAAGAAAACAAGTACCGAAGATGAAGACAATGACAATGCTACCCGAAATATAATTAAAAAGACTTAGAAATTAAAATCACAAGTAGTATTTATTTAGATTATAATTTTTAGACTAAGTATTTAGACTAGTATTTTTTACAAAATTTCAAACATTTATTTTAATAACAATTATAATCAATCTCTCATATATTATCTTGCATTCATATACTTTGAATTACCAATTTAAATAAACAAATTCAACATTCAATTAAATATGCATGAACATCTCCTATATAATCTTGCATTGATATACTTTGAAGTACGTATTTAAAAATAAACATTAGACATTATCTTATTCGCACACTGCGCGTGAAAAACTAAGTATATGTATTCGTTTTATGGACTTATTCAGTTATTCTTCGTACAATGAAAAATATTCTATGCTCCTTTGTGGCCGCATCCCGGTTCACATTCCGGTTTTGAAGTCCAGCAAAGCCTGTCAGGGTTAAAATCATCAAGTGCACAGCACCAACATCCTTCAGGTACTGGGCAATCAGCAGTGTGATAGCAAAATTCAAGAAGTTCTCCCCCATAATTCGCTGCTGTCCTGCCTGCTTCAAATTCAATTTTGACCAAATTAATGTGGCTTCTTATCAATTACCCAGTATTAATTAAATACGAATTTCATCAAATTTTTTTTTACGTCGCCTTTTTTTTTTTTTTTAAATACTACGGACTATATAACAATATAGTATTTGAAATTATTCAGTAGACCCGAATCTAAAATTTACATAATGAATGTTTACAATTCAAATTGTGAACATTATGTAAATGGACGCAGGTTCATCTTATAAGGTGGACCCGGGTCCATGGTTTAACTATTGTTGTCCATACATATTTTCTTAAGATATTGAAGCACAAAAAAGTCAATGTCGTGATTTAAAAAAAAAAGTCAATGTCTCCATTGGGATTCGAACCTGTGACCTCCTATTTGAGTGACCCACAAATGTGCAATTGAGCTACAAACTACTTGACTTTTTAAAGGATGTGTTTGGAAACTCGAAAAATAATTTACGGAAATCATTTTACGAGTTTTCAGTGATTGGCAAGAAGGGGGAAAATGTGGTCAATGAAAATTAAGGTATTAGTCAATGGAAAAGAAGGCATTTTTTTTTCAGAAAATGATTTCCCAAAAAAAAAAAAAAAGCCATTTTCCGGCGTCTTCCCCTTCCTCACGGTTTGCCCTCCTTCATCTGCTTCTTTCTCCTCTTCTACTTCTGCTCTCACCTTACCAGAAAATTCCAAAAATCAGTCGGTCTCTGACCGAGAGACCGATTGGTTCCGCAAACCATTTGATCGACTAGTTTCGAATGTATTTTTTGTTATTTTATTGTGATTTTTTTTTGTTATGAATGAATGATTTTTTACAAGATATTTTTGTTGTGATTATTTTTCTTTTCTAGATTTTGATTTTCTTTTGCTTTGTTTCCTTGATCACTTTCCTGATTATTTTCTGAAAAATGAACCAAACATACAAATTAAAGACATTTTTCTTTTGTTTTGCAGCCAAACACATGCATGAAAGGAAAATGTTTTTTTGGAAAATGACCCATTTTTCAGAAAACATTTTCATAAGTCATTTTCCAGCTTTCCAAATGGACCCTAAATAAAAAGATAATTTTAACAGTATTTTGTTCATTTTTAAATTTTATCTATGTTGAAAAAGAAGAAGAAGAAAAATGTGAAATGTTACAAAAATGCACTTCGTATCTTCTTTTTTATTTTTATTATTAAATTAGATCATATTTTAGGTAATTAGATTAATTAGATGTTCCAAAAAAAAAAGATTAATTAGATGTTCAACTCCTCTGCCATGGTGTACACCATGACTTGCTAGTGTTTACAGTAACCGTAAAGATTATATTAAAATATCATAGTTAAAAAAATTTAAGAACTACAAAGAAAAAACAAAACAAGAAGAAAGAAAAACAGAATTTTCTACTTTAATTTTATTCCCATACTATTGAACTATTTTCACATCCTTGATTGTTTATTTTTTTCACATTTAATGCAAGACTTAAAAGCTTGCCAAATTTGATTCAATTTGTACAGAACGTAGGCCTCCCAAAAGGTAACGGAGACGTGCAAAGGTTTCATCGGACTGGACGATGAATATGTACCCAGGCGACCGGCCCTGTACACACCGCCCCCATCAACATAATTTTTAATCATTAGCAATTGTGATATGTGCTTCTGACGTGTCTCCAGCAAATGTTTTAAAAATATACCATGGGATAGGAGTTTTTCTTGTCATCCACGCCACACCCCACCCCCCACCCCCAAAAATACAACGTAAAATATATAAATAATATTAAATGAAGGTATTCATTGTCCAACTTGGTCACTTTCTATCTCTCTGATCTCTCTCTATCTCTCTTTTTCAACCATTTTTTATCCTTTGTAAATATTTCTCCATCGCTCCATTTTATTTGTACTACTTACTATTCATTAGACAAACCAATTTTCTTTTCTTTGTTTATTTTCTTTATTAATTTTTACTTATTCTTAAATTTGATTTTTTTTTGTATTTAATAGTACTTTTAATGTAGTTTCTAAATATATAAGTTTTATAGTACTAAACTTAATATTGTGGAAAATTGAATTAAAAATGAATTCAGTCAAACCTCGTTAACCAAACCAGATACATAAAATAAGACGGAGGGATATTTTTCATTCCTAATTTATGTTAAACATTCAATCACCTCCTATTTTGACATTGTGTATAAACCTTTAAAAAAAACACAAAGAAAACACGTTATATATTTATTTGTTGTCCATGAATTAGCTAACATAATAAATTAATACAAAAATAAAAAAAATTATTAAATTAAAAAAGTTCAATTCAATAATAACACATTAAAAGGTAAAAATTAATTAAGAGGCAATTTTTAGAAGAATATTGCATGCGGTGCTTTCTATTATTGAATTATTGCACATACATAGAGAGAGAGAGAGAGACAAACCAGATGAAAGGATTAAAAGAACCACGAAGAAAACAAGCTTGATTGAAGGGCCCCCCACCATTGCTTATTTTGCCTTTGAGCCTTTGAGTATATAAAGTGCACAACTAGTGAAGCTCTGCTGAGTTTTTGTAATCCACTTATAAATAATTAATTTCAAGCTTCAAATAAACTAAAGGAGTGATCTTAGTCATGATTTTGGTGTGAACTTTTTCGCCTAACAAATTTCTCTGTCACCAGCAGTTTAGAAATTGAAACTACATTGGTTTTGAACAAACAGACATCATATGTAACTTTTTTTAAAAATAAATATATACTTTTTAAAATGATTTTGTAAAGAACCTGTCATAGAGAATATATATTTTGAAGTTATATTCAAATATAATTATATAAATAAAATGACATAAAGCCGATACACCGCTCCCGAATAGTGATTTTCGACATTTTCTTTTGGAATTCCTATGTTGATTTGTAACGTGTAGATATATTGGTGTAGCAATTTAGCAAAATAAATTTCGGTTGAAAAATTAGCTATTTTTGACATGTGAAATGACTTTTTTAGGTATAATTTTGAGTGGAGTCCACTCCCAATTTGAGTTGGGTCAAAGTAGAATCAAGTTCTCTTAATTGAGAACTTTAATTCAACATATAATATACTCGAAATGAATAATTGTTAACTTTAAAATTTTTTTCTCAAAATGTGCATATTTGAATTGAAAAAAATGGAGTTAGAAAGACTTTGAAACAGCCTTTGTTGCATACTTGAAAATAAAAAGGTTTGCACTAATATATATGTGTGTGTGTGTGCGCGCGCGCGCATATATACACATATACACACACACACACACACACACATAGGGAAGGTTCAGGTGCGGGAAAGTGTTCCCATGCAGTTGTGCGGTTACACACCTTAAACATTAAAATGACGCACACACACACACACACACACACACACACACACACACACACACACACATATATATATATATATATATATATATATATATGTATGTATATATATATATCCGTATGTATGTATGTATGTATGTATGCATGTATGTACAGGATAATATGAGAACAAGTAGTGCAGTGGCATTTTCGTAACTCTCTCTCTCTCTCTCTCTCTCTCTTTCTCACTCACTCACATACACACACACACAGATATATATATACTTGCAAAAGCGCGAAAGTGTATTACACTTAGGGTTTTGATTTTAGAGTTTATGATTGAGTTTTTAGTTTTATTTGGTTTTGTGGTTCACTTTTTACTATTTAGGATCTAGTATTTACGATTTAGATATAAAATTTAGCTTTTTTCATTGATTTTTAAAAATTTATCTAGGTTTGAATATTTAGTTGTTACATATTGAATATTTAAGTGTTCAAGTTTGTTAAGTGAAGTTGACGATAATTACGAAAATATCACCGTATTTTTTTTTAAAAAATCTGATATGATCCGTCCAATTTTTTTATAGATGTAAAATTGAGATTGGTTCTTAGTTTTTTGTTAGGGTGCATGTGTTCTCAACTTCTCATGGGATAATGACATATGTGTGTGGAGTTAATTCTACAAGAGGTCCCTTGTCTTTGGTGGTAATTCCAAATTTAGTCTCAGACTATTATTATTGCCATTTAACATCCTAGACTATTAATTTTTGGACACTTTTAGTCCTTCTCATGAATTAACCTATTTTTAGTAAGGGCATTTTTGTCTTTTCATATTTTTCTTTTGTTATTTTTTGATTTCAACCGGTTTAATTGGTTTAGGACTTTAGGTAACCTCTGATTTTTAGTAACTATATTTTTTCAACCGATTTTTAGTAAAGTCCTCTAAACCAATTAAACCGGTTGAAACTGAAAAAATAGCAAAAGAAAAATATAAAGAGACAAAAATGTCCTTACTAAAAATAGAAAAAGTTATGTGAATGAATAAAAATGTCTTAAAAATAATAGTCTGAAATTTTAAATAACAAAATAATAATTTGGGACTAAATTTAGAATTGTAACCAAGACAAGTAACTTCTATTATGTATGTATAGTTTTGTAGTAAATTTTGGTGTCTTTCTTCTATTTAAATTTAAATTGTACTCCGTAAAAGATAGATACTTTATCTATATATAATAAGACAAAGTGGCATTTTATTTTCTTTTCTGACATCACATGATTGGAGTAAAAATCAAAACCTCTGTATATTTGGCATAATTAATAATAACTCTTATGCACACGCATACAATAATTAAATGAAACCAAGCAGCAACACGCACAATAAGGAAAAAAAAACTAGCTTATCTTGTATGTTTCTTATATATACAAGCAAATTAATAAAAAAAGAAAGAAACTAGCTTGTATATGTTTCTCATATATACAAGCAAATTAATCAAAGCCAAAGAAAGAGTAGAAATCAAGAGAGAGAGAAAAAAAAATAGCATGGCAATTATCTCAGATGAAGATATACATCTATCTCAGATGGTCAGAAACTTCATAGAATTGGATGAATCTTCATCATCTTTCCCATGCGCCAACAATAATCCTTCTGATTATTGGACCCTTCAAGTTGAATTCTTCGACCAAAACCCCACCACCTTTCTCTCTCTGCAGGTAAGTGTGAACTCCGATGTAGTGTTGACTTGTGGTTTACTTTTGTTTGATGTTTTTAGGTCTTGGGCACAACAATAATACATAATAATTTGTGGGTTTTTTGTTTTTGAAGGAAATTCTTGAGAGTGTCACAGATTCAGAGGCGGAGATTCTTGGGAAAATCTTGTTTTATTGGAGAGAAGTGAGGAATTTGGAGGCTGAGAAGCTGAGGAAATGGATAGTAAGCAGATTGAGAATGAATGACTATGAAGCTTCCCTTTGTACAACTTCTTGGGTCACTACTTTTGGTCGCCCTTCAGGTATATGTATTTCTCAACCCATTTTCTTCCCTTTTAATTTACTCTTTCATATATATATACTAATATGCAAAAAATTTCTACAGAACAAATTTTTTTTTTAAAAAAAAAGCTGAGTATTTTGTTGTTGAAAAAAGTGATTATTTCTATTATTTTCCCCCTACTTTCTTTTTAGACATGATAATATTCAAATACAAAGTATCAAATTGTGTATATGCGTGTGTACATATAATATATATAGGGTCACACTCAAATGCGTATTGTGCTTTCCGTGCGAACTGAATGAATGCACTACAATGATTATACGAATGCACTACAATGATTATACGAATGCACTGCAACTACAACATGATTGGAAGTAGGGAGTGCATTTGTGGAGTAGTTAGGATGCATTCCTTCGGTAGTGTGTGCGCGCTTGTTTATATATATGTGCCCGTGCACTTCCAAAGGCACACTGCGCACCCACATATATGTGCAAATTTCTTTTAAATTTATGTTAGGCAATAGCTTACATTCCCTTATAAGAATTCAATTGACAAACTATCGGTTAGGGGAAAATGGTGTGGGTTAAAAACCCATATATAGGGTTTAATTTCATGAAGAAAAAAAAACATTCTACATGATAACAACACAAAAATATACTTTGAATTAGTCAATTGCACGCAATGCAATTGTTGCTTGAAAGCATCATCATGTGAAGTATATACATAACAAGTCAACTTTATATAATTAAGTTAAATTTGTGCATTTGTTAGAGTAAAACAATTTTTAAGAGATCAAGAGAGTATATATAAACCCAAAGGGTAGCTTGAGTGGTAAAGGAGCTTCTATGTGGGGAAGAATTCCGGAATAATCCGGGTTCGATTCCAAAGCCACCTCCTGTGCCTCTCAGAGCGTGCGGGGATTAGTCGGGTGGACCTGGACTGCTAAACAGACGGAGAAGGACCCGGAACACCTTGTGGGTTTACACCAGACAAAAAAAAGAGAATATATTTACAATGTACTTACATATATATCAATTGCTATTATGAGGTTGATTTAAGGTGAAATTTTGTGATCAAATGTGAAACCTATGGTTGAATTCTACTACATTTCAAATATACTATTCTCTTATTTTTATTTTTATTATTTTTTTCGTCGTAGCATTTCGATTCAGGGATTGTTATGAGTACATTGATGTGATGATGAAGAGTGATAGCAATGGGGGTGAGAGTTTGAGGCTAATAGTGGACACAAATTTCAGGTCACAATTTGAGTTGGGAAGGCCAACACAGGCCTACAAAGAACTCTCAAACTCTCTCCCTACCATTTTTGTTGGGACTGAGGACAAACTCCACAGCATCATCTCCTTGCTATGTGCAGCTGCCAAACAGTCCTTGAAAGAGAATGGCCTTCATGTGCCTCCATGGAGAAAAGCTTCTTACATGCACTCCAAATGGCTGTCTGAAAATTGCAAAAAATCTTCCTTCTCACCCCTTTGCACATGACACATATAGCATAGGAAGATTATATAGTATTTCTCCGGTTCTTGGATATGGTTTATTAAAGATGTTTGATGGTTTGATAAAGGAGTAAGATTTTTGTATATTGCTCTCTCTCTCTCTCTCTCTCTCTCTCTCTTAAACATTAGGGTGTTCTTATTGAGCATATAATACATAAGGCAAATTTTCCTCTGAGACATCTCATGAGTCTCAATTCGTGAAATGGATCAGGTTATTAGAAGAATTTGGGTCTTATGGTATATGAGTTTAGTAATATTATTTCTAACAATCTGTCTATTACAATTTTACTATAAAGTATTTAATTTCCTTTATGTTATAAAGTATTATATTTAAGACTTAAAGTATTGATTATATCTGCAATTTTACTACGTAATGATACTTTATTGTGCGAAAGAGACAATTTTGAAAAGCTAAAAAAAAATCACTGCAATCCCATGACTATTGAGGTAAAAGAAGAGTGGGTGAGACCATCTTCGTAGGGGCAAAAATGCTAAAATGGTAGACACTTGAATTAGAGAAAGTCCTAGAAGATGAAAGTGGGAAATTAAATGCTAAATCTGTCAACGAGAGGCTTGTGTCACATTTCACACTAAGAATGTGACCTTTGGGGCCAATTGTGAAAGTTGATGGTTGAGCTTAATTGTATGTTCTTCCTAGCAATTAAAGTCAACCTGGCCTATTTTAGGAGTGGGGGCTTATGAGTGAAAGGTAAACTACTGCATACCTTTGTGTGTTTGAGAGCACCCGGTAAGAACTTGTTTACTTCTATCCTGGTTTGAGATTTGTCAATGTGTAGACCCATTGGGAGTCATACATATATTCTTGTACGGTTTTGAGGATGATTTCAACTCATGACAATTTATTGACTGCTTGTTGCATTTATTCCTTGGAATTGTTACCTTTGCTTTTTTTATTTTGTGGGTATATCTTTTGCAAACCCTCACGAGATCGTACTTGTCCACTAGGAAAATCTAGGGGTTTAAATGGATTGTTGTATGAAACGTGTTTGTTTAGTGGTGGTGTGGAGGTGGTAAAACGAAGAATAAGTTCCCCGAGTGTCGTGTTCACAAGGATGGCAACTTGGAGAGTTTAGTCGGTCTACCGTTAATTACCGCAACAACTTGGAGTCGAGAGCATAAAGCATTGGGTCAACAAAAGTAATATAAATATACTAAACACTAAATCAAAGCAAGGCGGATAGGATTAGGAATTGTCGGATCTTGCACTCTCGGGCTACGGTAGGGATTGAATTGCCATTTGGCCTAGCTAAAGGGACTACACGCACGATACCGAGTGACGTCACACTCGATCTCCCAATCCTCATTCGGTTGGGGAATTTCATCGAACACTTGGTCTACGAATCCCCTCTGGACCTCATCCTTCCGGATAAAGGGTGAGAGATGTGAGCATCGAGCTCTCACATACTTGCGATATCTCGCCAAGTTTGTGATCTTAGGTTCTTTGAGAGATCAGGGCCCTCGATTCCACAAGATCAACTACAATTACACCCACAACATAGCTAGAACAAAGGTAAATCAATTCCCAATTCAACAATCTCAATTCATGAGTGCAAGAACCTAAATTCCTAATCCAATCCTAAAGATTAGCCACTAGCAAGCATGATCATCAATATCATCAATCCAATTTTCAATCTCAAAGCAAGAATGTAAAGCAAGAACGTACATTGACAAAATTCTAATCATAACTCAAAGAAAATAAATGAAGATCACCAAATAGGAATTGAAAGAATTACAAGGAAGTTAATGGAGCTTGTTACCAAATTGAATGATCCAAATCACAATCTAATCTTCCCAATCTTGATTTCTCCACTTCCTCTCTCTAGATTCTCAACCCTAGCTCTCTAATCTAAGAAATTGAAAGTGTAAAACTGAAATTGAACTCCCCATCAAAGCTGAAATTGCTCCCCTTTAAATACTTCCTACGTTAGGCATAAGTTGCCCGTCTACGCCATGTCCACGCGTGGACGCTTGACATGGGGCGCTACTATACTGGAAAGGTTCCACGCCATCTCCACACGTGGACAGGGTGTTTTCCCCTCCTTTTTAGCTTCTTTGCTTGCTCTGGCTGGTTTCGAGCGTGCTACGGTCGGTTCTTCTTCCCGTTGATTGTGTGCATCGTCTCCCGACCACTTCAAGGCCTCGAACTTAGTGAATTACTTCAAAGACATTCTAAAAGTAGTAATCTTACAATTGTTAGCACATCAAAGCGTAAACACCACACATCGGCTCACTCAAAGGCATTTAAATGATACCAATACTCCTTAATTGACCTGAAATGTAGGTACTTTTGGCACCTATCATTGTACATACTAAGTGCAACCGTGCCACCTATGAAAGTGGTTTATCCTTTTTTTTTTGGTGTGTTGGTTGAAGTTTTCACTCATTTTGGATTTTGCTTAAGGGTGATATCTACTATTTTGTACAATAATTCACCCCTTATTTGAGTTGTTTTTATGCTTATTTTCTTTATCCTAATGAAATTGAGAATTGTTGTGTGTTATATTATCCCAAGAGTTGAATTATCCTTAAGGAGCAGCAAAGGAAGAAATTTGGAGCAGTTTGGACAAGTTTTGGAAGAAAAGGAAATTACCAAGAAAGAATAGGAAACGAGAATAAGAATTGGAAAATAATTGGAAGTTGTCTCATGGGCCAAGGCCCATCTATGTCCTATATATTCTACATATTCTCTACAATTTAAGGAGGTTCCCTTACAGAGTTCCCAACCCTAGTTAGTTTTAGTTTATTTTTCCCTTCTCTTTATATTTCCCTAGCATAGTTTAGATTAGTTTTATATTAGATTATTTAATCTCAAGCTTGGAATCAAAAGATTGAAGTTGGAATTGTTCATCATTATCAGTAAAGTTTTCTCTTCCCTTTATATTCCTTGCAATATTTATGATGATTTATTATAGTTTTGATTTGTTTACTTTTATGATGCATGAGTAGTTAGCTTTTGGGTTTGGATTAGGGTTCTATTGCTATTCTTGATGCTAGAGTAATAATTATTGCATAAAGGGATAATTTATAGATCTAGGGTTTATGTTTGAGTTGGATTATATTTTCCTCTTATTGATAATTGATGCGCAGCTTTTATTGATTTGTTTTGGAGAGGATTTCATCACAACGAAAGTTGGGTGAAAGACTAAGCCTAACCAATTTCAACCCAATTTTTCATACTATGAGAATATGGGTAATTTTTGTGTTCACTAGTACAAAAATGATCATAAATATAAGACCATATGCGTCCGGAGTTAAAACACCGGACGCCTAAAGTCACGCGGTGGCATTTTTGTAATTAATATTACACTATTTAATTTCTTTTATTATTATTTTTTTAAATCCAAGAACAACTGCGTCCGAAGTGTTATCGCTTTGGACGCAGGTGGTATAACGCGTTATACCACCTGCATCCGAATTGAGAACTTCGGACGCAACTAGTTACACCCATCTAGATAAATTAGGGTTGTTTTACAAACTCACGAACCTTCTTCCATCTTCCTTCACGCACGCCGCCGCCGGTCTCCTCTCCTCGCCGCCGAACTCCAGCCAACGCCACTCGCCGCTGAACTCCAGCCAACGCCGTCGCCGCTGAACTCCAGCTAGAGTAGAGATATTTAAGTAATTGAAGTACTCCGTTTTACTGAACCTTTGTGATATTTGAGTAGAGAATAGAAGATAAGGGAAAAGAGTATGGATCGTATGTGAAATCCGGCGGATTCAGGTGGTTTGTCAGAGAAACCGGTAAGTATTTTCCTTTTATCGCCTTAATTATGTGTTCTCTACTTACCTAATAACCTATCTCATGGGTTTAGCCTTTAGGTTGATTAAACTTACTAATTTGTAGCTTAATTTTCATAAAGTGCTCCAAATAGCCGTATGCCATAATAATCATTCATAGCAATCAAGAAATTTAATAGTTTTGGCAATTGCAGGATCGCCTGGAAGCAGGCGCGGAACAATAGTCTTCCTCCACGGCGCTCCAACTCAATCGTACAGCTATCGAGTGGTTATGTCTCAGGTTTCAATGTTTAACTGTTAGTTCTTCTAGACTTTCAGCTTAAGTGAAATTTGGGAAATGTGGCACTTTGGTTGTGCTCCAGTAGGACCTATACTGTCTTTTACCTTGAGGCTCTGTTAACTCATTCATCTGTTCTCCATAAATCTTATATTTTAATTTGTAATTACATTATCCAGAATAACCGCTATCATTTTCTTTGAATAGATGGCAGATTATGGGTTCCACTGCTTTGCCCCTGACTGGATTGGGTTTGGGTTTAGTGACAAGCCACAGTCAGGATATGGTTTTGACTACACCGGTTTGTTACATCCTACTATGAGCCTCATCATAAATCTGAAACTGTATTTTGGCAATTTGGTTTTAAAGCAGATTTCTTAAATTATTGCCAAATATGTTATTGCAGAGAAAGAATTCCATGAACAATTTGATAAGTTACTTGATGTCCTTGGCATTGCATCTCCATTTTTCCTTGTAGTCCAGGTATGAATGTATGATGTATGAACTATCTGGGGTTTGCAGTTAATTTCTATGCATTGACCTGATAAATAACTATCCTTCTGAGACACACCTTAAGAAATGGAAGTTTGACATATTTACTCAATACTTATGCTCATAATTTTTGTAAGAGATGTATTGCCTTGAACTATATTTGTGATAATTTTCTTGTAGGGGTTCCTTGTAGGCTCATATGGATTGACTTGGGCCCTAAAAATCCCAAGCAAAATATCAAAGCTTGCGATTCTGAACAGTCCGTTGACACCTTCATCTCCCATTCCTGGACTCTTTCAACAGCTCAGGTTTCATTTTTGATATTGATGCTCTTCTTGTATTGGCCATCCATGAAGTTCACTCAAGAAATTTAGTGGGTGATCTTCTGCTTTCCTTGACTTTAAATTTGTCTTCATTCCATTGATTATCATGCTACTGGGAAATAGTTTTCCTTATGCACTTTGCATTTTGAAAACTCCAAAGAGACAAAAGCATCCTTTTTTAATCTTTACACATGACTTAGCAACTTTTACTCAATTTATTAAGGCACTTGTATACATGCAGTTGAAGCTGGTTTCATTTCTGTTAGAATATGATAATAATCCTCACTATTCAACTCTTGTAATCCAAAGTTATAACTAGTGGTATGTGTTTGAACTTAATGTATACTTGAAGTTTGTGTTGGGTTCTACTTTCACTGTAAAGTAAGTTTATCTAACCTTGCAATGGACCATGCAGTCCTATTTTGTGTTTTCTTCAAACATTAATTGCTGTATGCTCTGAACCTTTGTTAAATAAGACTATAAGAGCTTGTCAACGTCTTTCATTGGATATATAAGTGTTTGTCTACCATGGATTCCAATTGCATCGTGTTTAGTAGTCTCATAAATAAGATTGGAGATTCCAAGTTCTTTTAATAATGGCTGGCCACTCATGTTAAACTTGACTGTTTTATAGGTCAGTTGACACTATCATTGAGCAAAATAAGAATGTTTGCTCACCAAAAGAAAATGTAAGGTACTGAAAAATAAAGTAAATTAGTAAATGAAATTTGATGGTACTATTTGTCATGGATATTGAGCATTCCTGAATAAATTGTTGTCTTAGTGTTAATGGAAAAATTGAGTTTACTATGTGCGGGATTTTCCTTGTGTATTTTCCTATTCTGGGTTTAAATTTGCGATTCAAAGCTGTAGTGCTGTGGACAATACTAAAAAAATGTATCACTATACAGAAAACTAGATATAAGATTTACATGATAAAAGATTGAAGACTTAATTAGTTAATTTTACTTTCTCAGTTGGGGCAGGTATGCTTTCAATATAAGCACATATGAGCTTGTAGCAATCTTATACTTGAAGCATTCAGGAATGTAAGTTGAAGCATTGAAGACTTAATTTTACTTAAGTTCTGTATGAATCTTACTAGTGCTAGGAAGATAAGCACATATGAGCTTGTAGCAATCTTATACTTGAAGCATTCAGGAATGTGCCTCCAATATCTATAAGTTGACTGCTAATTATTATGGAATTTGTTGAAAGAGCAAAAGGAATAAGGAAACTTGTGTTAATGCTATGCATTTCAGAAGTTATTAAAACATTGTTTCTGATGCACTGATTTCTTTTGTGGCAAGTGTCATTTTACTCATTAAACCCAGGCTCATGCTGCACAGTGATGGTTATTTTTATTCATGCATGTTTCTTTGCAGAGCAACCAAAATACTGGCAGACATGAGAAGCACATTTGGGGCAAATGATTGCCATTTATTGTGCATTAACTCTTCAGCTGATGGATCAGCAGATCATTATGAAAATCCATGGGCACTAGTGTAAGCTATTCAAGACTAATTGTAGCTCAATTCGTTTAACATATAGTTATTTAACAAAAAAAATACTCCTTGAATATTGTATAGGAAAAATATTGTTATCAAATAAATTTTTTTTATTATAAAAATAACCATCTGCGTCTGGAACTGGTTATATACAGACGCAGATGGTCATTATTATATATAAAAGAAATACTATCTGCGTCCGGAACTGCGAAATT
>CM008341.1:25372583-25386579 GCA_002525835.2 Ipomoea batatas | reverse complement strand
GTGGGATCAAATGATCCCACATCGAAAACAAATAAAAAGAGGGCGTTGAGCTCCCTCATTAAAAGGGAGCTCAACGCCGCCTTAAACTGCCATCTGAATTGGATGGTTATGGAAATAGAAGCCTCAGGCTTCATTAATATTGAAGCCTGAGGCTTCTTTGGAAATAGTGAATTTTTTTTTTTAAATTATAGTATTAATAAATTAATGATCGTTTTGATATTTGCTCAAAACATTGATGAGAAATGATGCCAAATATAACATTTGTTACTATGTTTGTTGTCACAAAAAATAATTATTTGTAACATTTTTAGGTCATTAATAATCATTTTTGTGTCAAAACAATTCTCACAAATAAATACAATTATTGTGACTAAAGTGTTGTCACAATAAAATAATTAATTGTAACAATTTTAGTTGTCACTAAATCAATTTTTTGTAATAACATATTAGGTCACAAATTGTACATTTATTGTGACCACTATTGGTATCACTCAAATACTACTTTTAGTGTATGTAAACATTGTCACAAAAGCCTTGAGTAATTGTGACAACTTTTCAAAAGTCATCACTATTACAATAGTGACGGAGGATATAGTGACGACAGGTGACGACTTCAAAAATTGGTCACTAATTTTAATAGTGACCAAAATTGATAGTTTTGGTGACAACTTCTATTGTCACTAAATGTGAAATTTCTTGTAGTGAATCCACCCAATTGTGGTTTTATCTATTTCTTATACACATGCTGATAATGATGCAGATTGATGAAAACTCAAAGGTTGTGAAGGTTGAATTCTTCTATGATAGGGGAGAACTGCTGGGAAATCTTGTCAAAGGAGCTAGCAATGATGGTTCCACCATTGAAGCAGCTTCAAGTAGTTGCCCTTTCTTGATTAAAACTGGGTAGCCATGTGATCCAACATGCAGAAATAAAAGCGAATTAAAATAAATCACTTTTTAGTTGGAGTTTGTTATAAATAATATTTATTGTGGGCATTATTGTGTAATGGTCGTATTTATGTCTCCATTATTGTTCTTCGTTACGATTGTAATTATATTATCCCATGTATTATGTATTGAAGTTAGAATTGTTGGAATAATATATTGAAGTTTTTACTTTTGTCTATTTTCTTTCTATCCTGCTCCATTCACATTATACTTTTAGCACACCGTAATTTTAAATAGCCTTATTCTTAAATAAAATATTATCGGGAATGGAATTTAAATTTTCAACCCTAAATGCATTAGCCAGAATACTTTCAAAATAATTATTTTACTGCAAATTTTAAATAAGACTATTTAATGTCCCAGGAGTTTTCAATACAAAATCTTGCCAAACTCATTTATAGTTACCTTATTAATTCAAAAGCCCAATTTCAAGTTATTTTATAACTTAGCCTAATATATATTATTTTAAAATTAGGACTTGAAGTCCAAAGTATTCCTATCCTTACATAATAAATATTTTAAGACTTTGAAATGGATAGCCATATATATATATATATATATATATATATATATATAGATTAAGGATCAAACGAGGACTTATAGTTAGGTGAGGATCATGTGGACTTATCTGATCTTTTGAGTTAAATAATTCAATGGTTGTGATTAATTATATGCAATCAATTTAATTTTTTGGTACTCATTTTGTTGTGCATTGGTACTCATTTTGTTGTGCATTCGTTCTCAGTTTGTTGAGGATTCGTTCTCAATTTGTTGTGCAATTGCATCCATAGTTGTTAGATTACTCGAAATGGATGATCTGGATTAGTCCACACGGTCCTCGCCTAATGATAGATTCTCACCTGATCCGGAACCTTATATATATATATATATATATATGTTGGTTTTCTAATTTTACGCAAGCCCAATTTCTTATTTAATTTAGAAATTCCTACAACTCTAGATTTGATAAGTATATATATGGAATTAAAACCCTATCTATAATGTCTTTCTCTCCCTTCCCTCTTCATTCACACCACACATACACAGACTTCTCGTTTTCCATTTCAACTTCATCTCTAATATCAAGCTTCATTCCTTCCATTGTCTAGAAGAAAATCTTGGTAAAGTTTACTCCTACACTCCCTCTCTTAGCTTGTAGTCTTTAAGTCCTTTTTTCTCTTTATTGGTGTACATGTTTCTTTATAAAACATGTTGTGTGGTTTATCTTGTGTTATATTGATACATAAATACTTATATACTTGTGTATTGAATTATTGGTGGTAGAAAATGTGTTTTTTGGCATCAAAATTTGAAGGTTTTGAATGTGGTTTTAATCTGAAATTCGGATGGCGGTAAACAAAGAAATTTGTTCTGTTCCAATGAGCTGGGCCACGGGTCTAGTAGACCTGTGACCTAGACCCACTAGTTGTAGCAGGGGCAAGTGGTGGGGAGCCACGGTTTTGCGTGATGGGCTTCTCCAGCCCGTGAGGTTGTGGGCCTGTGGCGTGCAATTTTTCCAGTGTTCCTCCCATCTGTTTTGTGGTATTTTTGGGTCAATCTAATCCAGCATGAAATGTTACAAAATTATATTTTGATAGTGTGTATTATTCTTTCAATAAAACATATTTTTGAAGTTTATGGATCTATATAATACTAAGTATCCTATTTATATGATTTGGAAACCATTTATACACAACCTATTTTGATAACTTTTGAGCAAAGTATCACACACACACACATATATATGAGCCTTTTAAAAATACTATGTTGTATTAGAAAATGTACTTATTTGGAGGATATGAACTATACCTAATTTTGTAAAATAAACTCTATTTTGGAAAGTATGAATATTGATGGGTTGTGTATACCCTATTTATTTTGGAAATTAAGATGGTTTAAATGAAAATATTTATGAAAATCTATTTTGAAAGACTATTATTATTTTGGAGGAAATCATATAAAAATGTACGTATTTTGAAGGTTTATCCCTTTCGGTGTTGGGTGGTTAATATGAACTCCGGCTCTTGTGGATTTGGTGGTATGAGCTCCAGCTCATGTGGATTTGGTGGAATGAGCTCTATCTACATTATGATTATTATTTTTCGAGTAACCTAGTAGAAACATATTCTGGATGGGTTACTAGAGCTAGTAACTACTCGGTAGGCTTGGAATCTCAGTTGGTGGTGAGCACACCAGTATGTAATACTCGTATGGGTATTGAGGTTGGTGTTGAGTTTGGTATTGAGGTGTTGATTGGGATACTTCCACTTATCCATTATTATGCTATATTGATACTTTGAATGATTTTTGTATTATCTATATGAGTCATATGACTATGCACTACAAAAAAACGCGGAAATAGTGACGGATTTGGCGATGGATTCATTCCATTGCTATTTTAACGACCGAATAGCGATAGATTAGTGACAGATTTATTTTTATTTTTTCAAAAATTGACATTTAGCGACGGGACTTTGCGACGGAAGAACATGGCTGAGTGGTGGTGGCCGACGTCCTTCTTCCTATGTTTTCCTCCTCGGTAGTGACCAGCAACGGCATTGTACTCCGTTCCTTACAGTAGTAGGTTGACAAAGCTCCGGCGACTTCCCTTCTCGCTTGTCGACGTTCCGGCGACGGCCTTCGTCTCTCTCCTCCTCTACTAGCTGTCCGTAGCAGGTTGCCTCGGCGGGCTTGATATAAATCCTATTTTGTAAATGTATTACATATACCCTATATTATGTTGGAAACTATATTTAAATAGCCTACGGACAAAGGAAATTATGTTGAAAACTAATATGATCTCATTTGTGCATAATTATCTAAGTGTTTTAGATCATATTTGGAGCTTAAATGTATTATTTTGCCTTCTTAAATTCATGTTTCCTTGCTTTCTAGTGTAAACTTGATTTATGTTTGATTTTGGTGCTTTTAAGGCGTTTGTTAGTATTTTGAATCCATTTTAGATCAAACGCAAAGCAAAGGATGTTTGAAGGCATGATTTGAAGTCAAAACAAATGAAGAATGATGATTTTAGAGTTGGACTTGTCCGGAATCCCGCTTGTCGTGACGAAGCACTTCAATACGCGAGGATTTGAGCCAACAGCAGGCTCGACGCGTCGAGAAAGTGCCATATGAAATTCCGAAAAGAAGTCCGAGGCTCGACGCGTCGAGAAGACGTCGTAGGATTTTTCCGAAAATTGTCGAAAGCTCGACGCGCCGAGAATTTGTGACTGTCCAGAAGCTGCTGCGCGGAAAAGCCTACTTTGCCCCTATTTTGTGCTCCCACTATATAAAGCTCATTTTCCAAGAACCCCAGACCTAAGCTGCGTTTTTAGGAAGTAAATAGGAGTGAGAGCAAGGTGTTTTCTCTTCCATGGAGTGAAGGAGGGATCCACCATTCTTGGAGAAGAAGATAGTCATCTCAAGGAGATATGAAGGCTTAGGAAGGAAGAAGGAAGCTTGGAAAGCTATATTTGGGAGAATTTCTTTTCCTTTCCTTTACTTTCTAGTCTTTGTAAACTCTTTATCTTTGAGCTTTAATTTTCTATCATAGCCATGATTGGCTAAAGTATTTTGGGATTTTTGGGTGAAAGGTGTTGATGAATCCTTTGCCTTTGTTCTTTATATTTCAATGTCATATCTACATTTGGGTTTATGACTTGTTATGCATTTGTGTTTTGATGTTGATGATGCTTGTGATTAAGGATGCAATTACTTGTTTCATTTGCTATATTTATATCTTGATGGGAGTTAGGATATAAAATAGGGCGGCAAAAACTTGTGTGAGACCGTCTCACCATGAGACGGGTCGGGTCGGGTCAAGATGCAAATGTAACACTTATATGCACAAATATTATACTTATATGCTCAAATGTAATACTAATCCGGAATAAAATTTTTGTTACTTATTAGGGTAAATGTAATACTTTTAAGGGAAAATACAATACTTTATATTTCGATTTAAAGTATTACATTTTTTCTCAAAAGTATTATATTTGCCCTTATAAGTGAGAGACACTTGTCAACATTACTTATTATGAAAAATGTATTACTTTTTCTCTTATAAGTAACAAAAATTTTATTTTTGATTAGTGTTATATTTGAGCATATAAGTGTGAGATTTGTACATATAAGTATGACATTTGCATGGTGTTTTGACTCGACCCGACCCGTCTCACGTATAAGGATCCGTGAGACGGTCTCACACAAGTGTGACCCAAATAGGGCACCCACAATTGCATCTTGCTTGCATCTCTTGGAAAAGAGTGTTTAGTGTAGTTGTTTATGATGCTTGTTCTATCCCTTGTCTTAATGGAATTATGGGAGTGATTCCCCTCTTTAAGTGCATCTAAACACTTGTCTTACCCAAATATGATGTTTCACCTTGGTTTGGCATTAGGAGACTAAACACCTAAACCCGGAAATCCCTTTTCTCTTCTATTTGTTTTCATAAATTAAGCTTTCTTTATTCTAGTTTATTTTGATATTTGCAATCGTTCAAACATCATTCTCGTTAGGATTAGCTTCACATGAGTATGTTAGTAGCTAGTGCTCGATGCGCCCCGCTTCCCTGTGGATCGATACCCCGGCATACTCCAGGTATTTGAATTGTGTTAAAATATGCTACAATCAAAAACCTATTTTAAAAGATTATTATACAATCATAAAGTTATTATACTATCAAGTTACAAGTTTTTTGGTAATTTATATATATATATATATATAGTGCCTTGCTCCTAATCTCCTATGCGGCCAATCTTATCGTGCGGTCAGTGCGGCTGCACCACTAGGTAGGAAAAAATGAACCAATAGTGTTAGAAACGCACAACAAAGAAATGCATTAATGCACCACAAAACGCACCACGCACAAAAAAAATGCACCATACCTCACCACACCTAATGGTGCGTTTCCGAACACTGTGTTGTGCTTTTATGCGTACTTAATGGTGCGTTTTGTGGTGATCGTATCTAATGGTGTTTTTTTTTGTGCATTGATGCATTTCTTTATTGTGCGCTTCCTAACACTATTAGTGCTTCTTTACATACCTAATAGTGCGGTCACACCGGCTGCATGTTAAGAAATGACCGCATTTGAGCTTACATATATGTACATTTTAATGAAAAAGAGAGTTGATTGATTGATAACTATGTACAACTTCAGCTTCTTAAATCATTCCTTTCTTTCAGATGGATTTTAACCTATCCAAGCCGTATATTTCCTACAAATAAAAATGGAAGAATAAATAAAGGCGAAGAAAATTAGAGAGAGAGAAAAGTAATATCATCATAACTGATCATGAATTGGAAAACATCATCTCTTCATCATTACAAGGTTAACCAAGATCTAAATTTGAAAATTTCGATAGGTATATTACAAACTAGCAACAAACAAATGGAATATGTATGCTATGCTTTGCATTTGTAAAATATAATCGATTAGATTTAAATTGGAGATTTCATTCTAAATAATAATAATAGATCAATATTGGGGGTTGACAGCATATATATGCACAACATTGTTAATATTATTTTGTGCATCAATATCTACTTATTATCATTGATTTTCTTTAGTAAACCAAGTCCATAAGGTCAATAGAATGGGGCAAATTATACCATGGACCAAGTCTCATGAATTGTGGACCTTAGTCCAAAATGACCTTTAAATTATGTGTCAACAGTTAAAATTTATGTGTCTGTAAATAAATTGAAGATTCACAATACATTAATTATAGATGTATAATATGTTAACTATTAACACGTAATATGCTAACTGCAGACTCATAATATGCAATTAACATATTATGTGTTTGTAGTTAACAAATTATATGCCTTCAATTTATTTACAGACACATAATTTATAATTGAAGACGCATAATATATAAATACATAATTTTTTGACAAAAATTTTCAATGCAAGATAGATCCTAATCCATGGAATTAAAATTGAACGAATGGCTTACCAGAAGATTGTGGATTTCTTGTAATGCAGGTTCCAATAACGAAATCAAGGCTTGCATTTCCTTCTTGAGGATGTCACAATTTTTGTCTTTGGCCATGAGAATAGTGATCAAACTTCTAGTGTCTGGCACTAGTTTAAGTGCTACCTTCATGGAAAAGGTGAACTTCATCAATAGAGTTAGACTAAACATAAACAAATCTACAAAACTTTATTGATTAAAAGGGAGGTACCTGTCTTATTTGGTCAACCCCGCATTGTGACACAAAGGATTACAATAAGGTAAATTAGGTTATTGTAGGATCTCAGTGCTGCGTTATGCTGGTGATAAGTATATGGACACATTTAACCCCATCCCTCCACGATAAGTCACAATGACACATATCGAATTCAGCAGGGGTGAACTCGGCACACTCGGCCGACACCCAATAGTTACCTAGCTATAGTTGTCCGGCTCAGATCAAGAATGTCAATAGACCGCTTCCGTAGGAAGTCAAACTTATAACCTTGTGGTTACAAAGTCAACAGTCTAACTAATTTGGCTAGGTTGTCCTCAAATAAATGATATTTCTGTCTACACTATAAGCAGTATTTGAATAGAAATATCAAGAAAGCAGTATTTGAATAGAAATATATATCAAGAAATTAAATAATGTGGAAAGAGTTTATGATGGGATTAAATAGTGTTACATACTTTATAGGCAGCTTTAGAAATCCATCCATGCCAAGGCTTGAGAGTGATGGTATATGACTCCTCCACTGCTCTCTCCATATTTTTCTCAAAATCCTCGACCAGTTGTTGTAACAAAGCTAAAGAGAAGTCAAGCGATCTGCAATAATTTTAATTGCATTTACATTTTAATATTAATTGAAATCATGCCATATATTTTTCCTAGATTTACTTATGTAATTTGAACTATGATTTTTAAAAAGGGATTTTTTTCCTAGGTTGTGTTTTTTTATTTTTTATTTTTTATAATTACGGAAAAAAAGTAACCGTGCATAAAGATTGTTTTGAGTACTATTGACTCTGTTACAATGTAGTATCTGTTCATAGCTACTTTCTCAACCAAATGAAGCACAAAGAGCCAATATCTCTTCCACTGAGGCACGGAGCCACGGACCCACCCCCTCCCATTGCATGTGAGGGAACCATGCACAAAGATAATAATGATGTATTTCGGATTTGGCTTGACTCAATAAATGGAGTTGATAATGAACATATACTACATTGTAACAGAGTCAATAGTATTAAAAAAAAATGGAGTTGATGGAGTTAGACCTTCTATTCCCATTAACTAATACAATACTATATACCTTGCCTTTTTTTTTTTTTTAATCGGAGTTTGAACTAAATTACTAAACCAAAAATTATATCATTTGTTTAAAAATTGAAAGTCTAAAATGGGCTAGGTCCGTCATAAAATGGACAATGCAGGGGAATAATCAATCGTTATATCGTGGACCAAAATTCACAGTGCACTGTAGACTCTAATCCCCCCTTCAGGATGTGTGGCATCCCAAATACCCTCTATATGTCTTTACTTTGTTTTTCTTTCTTGTTTTCACTTGGCCGCTAATAGCTAGTACCTTTTTGGCCCACATGGAGGCAACAACTTAAGTGATATTTCAAACTCTCATTGCTACCTTATTACCTTGGGACACATGGCATCCTAGTTCACCCCTTATGCCTTTACTCTTTTCCTATTTTTTNTATATATATATATATATATATATATACACACATATATATATATATATACATATATATATATACATACATACATATATATACATACATACATACATATATATACATATATATATATACATATATATATATATATATATATAGTGCCTTGCTCCTATGCGGCCAGGTCTTAATGTGCGGCTGCACCACTAGTAGGAAAAAATGCACTAATAGTGTTAGAAAATCCACAACAAAGAAATGCATCAATACACCACAAAATGCACCACGCACAAAAAAAATGCACCATATCTCACCACACCTAATGGTCCGTTTCCGAACACTGTGTTGTGCTTTTATGCGTACTTTATGGTGTGTTTTGTGGTGATCGTATCTAATGATGCTTTTTTTGTGCGTTGATGCATTTCTTTATCGTGCGCTTCCTAACACTATTAGTGCTTCTTTGCATACCTAATAGTGCGGCCACTCCAGCTGCATGTTAAGAAATAACCGCATTTGAGCTGGGATATATGTAGATTTGAATGAAAAGGAGAGTTGATTGATTGGGAACTATGTACAACTTCAGCTTCTTAAATCATTCCTTTCTTTCAGATGGATTTTAACCTATCCAAGCCGTATATTTCCTACAAATAAAAATGGAAGAATAAATAAAGGCGAAGAAAATTAGAGAGAGAGAGAAAAGTAATATCATTATAACTGATCATGAATTGGAACACTTCATGTCTTCATCATTAAAAGGTTAACCAAGATCTAAATTTGAAAATTTCGATAGGTATATTACAAACTAGCAACAAACAAATGGAATATGTATGCTATGCTTTGCATTGTAAAATATAATCGATTAGATTTAAATTTGAGATTTCATTCTAAATAATAATAGATCAATATTGGGGGTTGACAGCATATATATGCACAACATTGTTAATATTATTTTGTGCATCAATATCTACTTATTATCATTGATTTTCTTTAGTAAACCAAGTCCATAAGGTCAATAGAATGGGGCAAATTATACCATGAACCAAGTCTCCTGAATTGTGGACCTTAGTCCAAAATGACCTTTAAATTATGTGTCAACAGTTAAAATTTATGTGTCTGTAAATAAATTGAAGATACACAATATATTAATTATAGATGTATAATATGTAACTATTAACACGTAATATGCTAACTGCAGACTCATATAATATGCAATTAACATATTATGTGTCTGTAGTTAACAAATTATATGCCTTCAATTTATTTACAGACACATAATTTATAGTTGAAGATGCATAATATATAAATACATAATTTTTTGACAAAAAGTTTCAATGCGAGATAGATCCTAATCCATGAAATTAAAATTGAAAGAATGGCTTACCAGAAGATTGTGGATTTCTTGTAATGCAGGTTCCAATAACGAAATCAAGGCTTGCATTTCCTTCTTGAGGATGTCACAATTTTTGTCTTTGGCCATGAGAATAGTGATCAAACTTCTAGTGTCTGGCACTAGTTTAAGTGCTACCTTCATGGAAAAGGTGAACTTCATCAATAGAGTTAGAATAAACATAAACAAATCTACAAAACTTTATATTGATTAAAAGGGAGGGGTCCTGTCTTATTTGGGTAAACCTCGCATTGTGACACAAAGTATTACAATAAGGTAAATTAGGTTATTGTAGGATCTCAACGCTGCATTATGCTGGTGATAAGTATATAGACATTAACCGAACTCGGCACACTCAGCCGACACCCAACAGTTATCTATAGTTCTCCGGCTCAGATCAGGAACGCCAATAAACCGCTTCCGTAGGAAGCCAAACTTGTAACATTGTGGTTACAAAGTCAACAGTCTAACTAATTTGGTTGGGTTGCAGTCAAATAAATGATATTTCTGTGTACACTATAAGCAGTATTTGAATAGAAATATCAAGAAATTAAATAATGTGGAAAGAGTTTATGATGGGATTAAATAGTGTTACTTTATAGGCAGCTTTAGAAATCCATCCATGCCAAGGCTTGAGAGTGATGGTATATGACTCCTCCACTGCTCTCTCCATATTTTTCTCAAAATCCTCGACCAGTTGTTGTAACAAAGCTAAAGAGAAGTCAAGCGATCTGCAATAATTTTAATTGCATTTACATTTTAATATTAATTGAAATCATGCCATATATTTTTCCAAGATTTACTTATGTAATTTGAACTATGATTTTTAAAAAGGGATCTTTTTTTTTTCTAGGTTGTGTTTTTTTATTTTTTATTTTTTATAATTACGGAAAAAAAGTAACTGTGCACAAAGATTTTTTTTTTGAGTACTATTGACTCTGTTACAATGTAGTATATGTTCATAGCTACTTTCTCAACCAAGTGAAGCACAAAGAGCCAACATCGCTTCCACTAAGGCTCGGACTCACCCCCTCCCATGTGAGGGAACCGTGCACAAAGATAATAATGATATATTTCGGATTCGGCTTGACTCAATAAATGGAGTTGATAATGAACAGATACTACATTGTAATAGAGTCAATAGTATTAAAAAAAATGGAGTTAATGGAGTTAGACCTTCTATTCCCATTAACTAATACAATACTATATACCTTGCATTTTTTTTATTAATCGGAGTTTGAACTCAATTACTAAACCAAAAATTTTATCATTTGTTTAAAAATTGAAAGGCTAAAATGGGCTAGGTCCGTCATAAAATGGACAATGTGGGAGAATAATCAATTGTTATATCGTGGACCAAAATCCACAGTGCACTGTGGACTCTAATCCCCCCTCTCCAGGATGCGTGGCATCCCAAATACCCTCTATATGTCTTTACTTTGTTTTTCTTTCTTGTTTTCACTTGGCCGCTAATAGCTAGTACCTATTTGGCCCACATGGAGGCAACAACTTAAGTGATATTTCAAACTCTCATTGCTACCTTATTACCTTGGGACACATGGCATCCTAGTTCACCCCTTATGCCTTTACTTTTTTTCTTATTTTTTTCGAGCCTTTTAAGTATTAGGCACCCTTTTGATTCTTTCCCCTTTACTTTTGAGCTTCTCAAATAGTACTCAAGTGATACTTCATGCTACCACATCACATTCTAGGGGTGTACAGTATTCTATCTCTCTCTTCACAACCCCTTCTTATCTTCCATACCTCTAAACGTTACTCTTTGTTGCCTTGTCCCAATTTATAAAACCCTTCAGCCCCTCTAATTGCACAAGGAACTCGATTTCCTTTTCCAACACCTAGCACTCATTAATATCCTATCCATACCGCCAGTAGAGTTGACAATACTTTAACTTGTCGATACTTGAGGGTTACGTTCTCCAACTAGTAAGGAAGATAATCTCACCATATTGTACTCTTTAATGTAAGACAAGACCTCACTCAATCGAGTTGTAAGAATGGTATTTGCGAGATTAACCTCATTGGCTTGCCTGGGATTAAAGGGTTTGGTCTCACAGGCCCTCCACTTCGGTCATGAGGTTGATTTGGGCCATTCTTGATTTCCATTGAGGGTTCTTTTTTGTTCTAGGTCTTTTAGTCGACCCTTCTTCCTCCCACCATTTAACTCAACATGTCTTCTCCATGAACCATCGCTTGGTCGATCCCTCGAGGGTTGAGAAAAACACCCTAACCGTCATTGGCCCTTAGTAACATCATCATTGCTTGATAAACTATAATATGTTCTTGCGAGTCCCTTGCTATGTCAAAGTATTCACACAAGCTGTTTCGGAGTTGGTTGGTAGGGGTTCCTTCATAATTCTGCTAGTAAAAGGTGGCATGACCATGATTTTGATACCATGTGTAACTCACCTTTGTCCTTCCAATGTTGCATAAACTATTCTAACCTTCTATCTACCCTATTTGCCCATTAACAAAGGTTTGTAGTGAGTGGTGGATAGAAAGTAAGTCGAGGATGTGGAATCCCCGGTGTGTCATTCTCAACAGATGGAAAATTTGGAGTGGTTGACGTGTGGTAGATCACAAGAGAGTCATGAACCTACAAAGAGCTAGATCAAGTGTGTGCAAGCAACATTGTGTACTAAAGTAAAAACTGTGCGAGAGAAAGTAATCACAACTAGAGAGCAAACTAAAGCAAAACCACTTAGAAGAAATAGAGTAAAACGGAATGGCCTTGGATTAGCTTTTCTTTGCATTGGTGCCAGTGTCCTAAGTAGAAGATGCAAAATGTGCTAACCCGAATTCATGGGGGATGTTTGCTATTGCCAATTTCATTTCAGTTTCCTTGGCATATCATGGAGTAGAATTGCACCTGAGTGTCAATGTTGCTACCATGAGACATTTCATTAAACAGCTTGCACACATCCATTTCCGAGTTTTCTCCTCTCGGAGCAAAGGTGGGTAATGCCGGTGGATTTAGGAAATAGTGTAGTCCCAATCTCTTGGCAACTATACTAATTCCTAGGTCTTCCATGAAGTTGGGCCCTAACCCCATGGAAGGCAACACAAAACTCAACCTCTATCAAGAATCTAAGCAATCAACAAAAAATATATCTCCTTATTGTAATTATAATCACACTAACACCATATAAGAGAAATGCTAATCAAATTCCCTAAGAATGCGTAGCCACACATGTTCTAAATTGGAATACAACCAAAATTGAGCCAGTCAATAGAGATGGATGATGAATTAAAAGTGAAGGATGCGGGAAATTCACTTAGCTTAAGACTAATTGCAATCAATCCACAAGATTCTCCAAACAAGTAAGAAGAAGCTCCAAGATCAAAGAAGCAGAGTTGTCAATTCTCCTAGGAATCCTAAAACTACTTTCTCTCTCTACAATTGGAGAGATTTTCAGAGGTGTGTCTAGAAGTGAAAATGAAAACTAAAGTCTAATGTACAAATTCAACTCCTTTAATCTCTTAAATACTTCGTGCTCCGAATACACAACACGATCCGCGATCGCGAATCTTGGCGTACATCGCTCCCAGGAATTGGAACCTTAAGTCACACTTGTGGATCTTCTCATACATCTTTCTAGAATTCTGCCAGCATCATGATCTATGATCATGGATGGCGTACATCTTTCTAGAATTCTGCCAGCCTTCGGATCCATGCTCGTGATCTCTGTAGTACATCCTACTGCTTGCAATTAAGCCTCAAATTTTGTCCAAATGCTTGCAATTAAGTCCAAAGTCCTTCAAAACAATAAATTTCACTCACCATTAGTCCATGTGCCTCAATTATATCATTTTGCATCAATTATCATCTTAATCAAGCACAAAAACCTTAATTAAGCACCAAACAACTCCAGTTTGACCCCTAGAAAGATGTATCTTTGGCACTTATCACCCATTTCTATGGGACTATGGCCCAAGTCTTTGTTTTTTTATTTTTTTTTTTAAATTTTTTTGACCCATCAGCCCTCGCTGAACAGGG
>CM008341.1:25314336-25325425 GCA_002525835.2 Ipomoea batatas | reverse complement strand
TGTATGTGTGAAGGTTTGAAGGAGAGAGAAGGGTGAAGGCCTGAAGGGTCTAGTGGAATTGTTTTTTTATTATTATTATTTTTTTCTTTTTTTGGTAACGTGGGAGAGATTAGAAGAAGAAAACGGTGCAGTAGTGGCTTTGTACATTGTGTATATTATGTTGTACTGAAATAAGATCACCGACTCTGATTGCTTCCTTGAGACAAAAGAGATATGGCCTAGTTTCTAACTTTTGGTAAAGTTGTAATTTAGTATTTTCTTTTTTCTTTTCTCTTCTGTATCAACTGTCCAATTTTAATTTTCAAATAATACTTCTGCTGCCATTATAAATATTCAATTTTAAAAAAATGCATAATGGTCAAATAGGCTCTTAAACTATAAGCTAAAATGTAATTAGCTTCATAAACTAATAAAAGTTACAATTAAACCTTTTATCTCACAATTAAACCTATAACTTCTTAAATTTATACAATTACCTCAATTTGCAAATAAACATAAGGTAATAGCAGGTAATTGCGATTTAAAAAAATAAAGAAATTAAAAAGAAATTGGCCAAGGCCTTCTTCTCTGTCTAGTTGGACGCGCGAAGCCATGGCCAGCTTCTTTGTCCAACTGGACGCAAACTGTAATGGTTGGCGGTCTGGCTTCTCCGTCCCACTAGATGGAGAAGAAGGCCCCAACCATTTTTTTTTCAAATTTTTAATTTTAAATTATTTTTTAAAAAAATCACAAATACATGCTATTACTTTATGTTTACCTGCAAATTGTGTTAATTGCACAAATTTAAAAAGTTATAGGCTTAATTACATAAAGGTGAAGAAATGAAGTGCCTAATTGAAACTTTTGTTAGTTTATGGAACTAATTACATTTTGACTTACAATTTAAGGGCATATTTGACCCTTACCCCTAAAAAAAAAAAAAAAACTCAAAAATTGACAAACAATTTGCAACCACCAACCACCAAATTTCATTTTTCAAACTACGCTGTAAACAAATTATTGGTAAAAAATAATAATAAAAGAAGAAGAAGATAGATACAAAGATAAGAACAAAGAATAATAAATACTTTTTAAAATCCTCTACTGTAATAAAGCTAGATCTTTTAAAAAAACAAAATTAGCTAACTTTTTCCTCCCTCACAAAATGTTTTTGATTGCCCCAACCTATTAATTCTCAAATTTATTAAATATGGAAATGGTTGATATTCCAATAGTAATTTAATTGAGATGAATAAATATGGTAATGCTTAGTTAGCGGCTTGGCATTTTCAATATAACGATTGGTATACAATCATTTTGTAAATATGCATCTTCTTAACGATTGGTATACAAACGATCGCTAAACTTACTCATAAAGATTCTCAGAATGTAGCTTCTTATACTCAGCACCCAGATCAGACTGAATTGATTTAATGCGACAATTAAAAGAACGTTCAACTAAAGCACGAAACTGAGCAAAAATCGCATATAAAGTAGACTTCAAACGCATGGGAAAGAACCAAGTATATCGAGTAAAGTCATCAACAAATATCACAAAGTAACAACATCCATTAACTGAAGAAACGGGCGCAGGCCCCCAAATATCAATGTATACTAAGTCCAAAACATGCAAACTAGAAGACTCAACCCGAGAGAGAGGGAAACGCGCATATTTCCCCATCTGACAGGCACTACATAACGAATCTAAATGACTAGACGAACTAACTAAACATGATTTCAGAATACGAATCTGAACCCGAGAATGAGGATGACCCAGGCGCCCATGCCACACAGAAGCCGACGCACGAGCCGAAAGAAAAGCAGACGCAGAAGAGACCGGTAGAGTATACAGGCCACCCGAACTCTTACCGCGTAGGAGCACCGCCTTGGTGCGGATATCCTTCACAACAAAGAATGAGGGATAAAATTCAAAAAAACACATTATTCTCAAAGGCAAATTTCTGAACAGAAAGTAAAGACACAGATAGCCCAGGAACATGAAGAACACGAGACATACTAAACGAACGTAAAGGAGTAGATATCGATGTATAGCCAACACTAGAAATAGACAAGGTCTTACCGTCACCAACACGTAATGAGTCACCACCTGTATAGACATCGGAGGCGGTCAGAACTCCACTATTAGAAGTAGCATGGTCGGTGGCACCAGTGTCAGGAGCAGGTCTGAGAATCCAATGACTCACCCGAGGAGGCGTCCTGGTAAATCATATTAGCCTGCGTACTATCAGAATAGCGACGGTAACACGTCATAGCAGAGTGACCCGGGATGTCACATATTTGACACCGAACCGCACCGCCACCGCCGGTACGAGTCCGACCACCCCCACGGGCAAACTGACCGCTACCACGCCGCTGCTGCCCACGCCAATTCTGCCGACCAGCAGCCGCCTGCTGACCACCGCGCCGGCCACCTCGGCCGGAACCAGAACCGCGCCGAGCGAGATTCGCAACTCCAGCAGCTCCGCCAACCACCTGCGGATACTCACTGGCGAGAGAAAGCTCCTGGGAGCCCAACAAATCGGCAAGCTGCTCCAAGGTAAACGGCTCCGGGCGAGACGACAGCGAGGCCGTGAAAGCTCGGAACTCCGAACGCAGCCCCTGGAAAACATAGATGTTATGTTCATCATCAGACACCGGCCCGCCAGCGAGCACCAAATCTTCGAGGAGGACCTTCACTCGGCCAATATAATCCGCAACCGAGGCTTCTCCCTGCTGGATGGTCTACAATTGCGTGAGGAGGTGGACTGTCCGGGCACGCGAAGTAGACCCCAAAGCCAGTTTGATGGACCACCACGCCGCCATTGCCGTGTGTCGACCGAGCACAAGTGGCATAACCTCTTCACTCAAAGAGGAAATAATCATAGATAAAATCCCCTGGTCCTGCTGCGCCCAGGCGTGATACACCGGATTCGACGGACGAACAGCAGCATCAGATGACGCCTCGCCGGCGGGAAGAGGCAGTGTAGCTGGCGAACAGGGAATGGTGCCGTCGACGAAGCCCATGAGGTTCTGACCCTTTAGAAACGGGACTAGCTGAGCTCTCCAGAACACAAAATTCCGGCTTGTGAGTTTGATACTCACATAATGATGGGCCAAAGACAACGAGATCGGCACCGAAGTAACCACCGCATCAGAAACAGTTCGCTCAGAAAAAACGGCAGCAGAACTGTCATTAGCGGCCATGGAAACAACCTAGCGATGATACCAGATTAGGTTTGTATATTTGAGTGTATCAATCGTATACAGATTACAGAGGAATAAATATATACTAATACAGAGTTATAGTTAGACTAGAAGTAATCTATATTTAAGAGTCCTAATAATAAATACATCACTTTGTTACAAATACAAACACTTCGACTATAATAGTACATCATCTCAGATTGCTTTGTATACAACCACATACCAAGTTTTTGAATACACATTAAAGTTTGAATGTATCCCCTATACATTGTTGGCCGTGACATCTCTCCCTTGAATACCTAAAGTGCAATCAAGGTGCGCTTTGTTTGTACCTATATACATATAGAATCCTCATAGATATATAAATTGCATAATATATCAAACAACTAGGCAGAGATTAAACATGCTCTTGATACCAAATGTTAGAATAAATATACCAATATAATTATTGTAATAATCTAACCTCATTGTGGAAGCTAATAGGATCGTTTACCTCCAGCCATAGTTGTTGCATTGCTTGAAACTTAGGTTTAGAGTGTTTGTCTACTACTTGTCTCCTAAGGAACTAGATGGTGTAGTTGTTGTGTACCAATATAGGAGCAGTGGGAGGACCATGCATATATAGCCTACGTACCATCATTATAGGCTAAGTAACGGTTTTCGTTACTTCTGTTTCAAACCACAATAACATAATGAGCATAAATGGTCTATTAAACTTGCACCACTAAATAGTGCCATAATGGAAAATGTTACACATGACACATTACCAATAAATTTAAAAAAAAAAAAAAAAGAAGAAAAGAAAACAAGTACCGAAGATGAAGACATGACAATGCTACCCGCCGAAACATAATTAAAAAGACTTAGACATTAAAATCAAAAGTAGTATTTATTTATATTATAATTTTTAGACTAAGTATTTAGACTAGCATTGTTTACAAAATTTCAAACATTTATTTTAATGACAATTATAATCAATCTCTCATATATTATCTTGCATTCATATACTTTGAATTACCAATTTAAATAAACAAATTCAACATTCAATTAAATATGCATGAACATCTCATATATAATCTTACATTGATATACTTTGAAGTACGTATTTAAAAATAAACATTAGACATTATCTCATTCGCGCAATGCACGTGAAAAACTAAGTATATGTATTCGTTTTATCGACTTATTCTTAGTACAATGAAAAGTATTTCTATGCTCCTTTGTGGCCGCATCCCGGTTCACATTCCGGTTTTGAAGTCCAGCAAAGCCGGTCAGGGTTAAAATCATCAAGTGCACAGCACCAACATCCTTCAGGTACTGGGCAATCAGTGTGATAGCAAAATTCAAGAAGTTCTCCCCTATAACTCGCTTCTGTCCTGCCTGCTTCAAATTCAATTTTGGAAATCAACCAAATTAATGTGGCTTGTTATCAATTACCCAATATTAATTAAATACGAATTTCATCAAATTTTTTTTTACGTCGCTTTTTTTTAAATACTACGGACTATATGACAATATAGCATTTGAAAGTATTCAGTAGACCTGAATCTAAAATATACACTATTTACATAATGAATGTTTACAATTCAAATCGTGATCATTATGTAAATGGACATGGGTTGACCTTGTAAGGTGGAGCAGGGTCCATGGTATAACTATTATTGTCCATACATACTTTCCAAAAAACAAAACAAGAAGAAAGAAAAAGAGAATTTTCTATACTTTTATTCCCATACTATTGAACTATTTTCACATTTTATCCTTAACTATTTATTTTTTCATATTTAATGCAAAACTTTTAAAAGCTTGCAACATTTGATTCAGTTTCTATGAAGCATAGGCCTCCCAAAAGGTAACGGAGACGTGCAAAGGTTTCATCGGACCGGGCGACGAATATGTACCCAGGCGGCCGGGCCCTGTACACACCACCCCCATCAACATAATTTTCAATTATAAACAATGAAATTAAACAATGAGCTATGTAAGTTATATTTATCTTGAAGAACATAATTGTCATTTTTCATGTCCTTCAAAATAAGTAACTTACATAGCGCATGATTAAATTTGACAGCTGATGATTTAAAATGTATTATATTGCAAGTAAAATGTATGTCAAAATGAATTATGTATGTTTTCCTTAACTAACATGTATATTTCATGTTAACAATTTAACATCATTTTCCCCGGATAGCTAAACATTATAATTTAAAAAAAAAAATGACTTTAAAAGTTATTTTTAAATTTTCAAACAAATTCTAAATATAAATTATAAAATGAAATTTACTAGAAAACAATTTGTACTTCAATATAATGGTATGTAAACTTAAATTTTCAACAAGTAGAACTCAAAAAAAAATTTCAACAAGTAAGCTAGAACGGTAAATTCAAGATACCTAAAAGGCATGCTATTTTACCTGAATTACATTATATTATATAGTACTGACTCTATTACAATGCAGTATCTGTTCATAACTATTTTCTCAACCTATTGAAGCACCTGAGGCTCGAACCCACCACCTCCCGTATAAAGGGAAGGGTTTGATGCCACTGGACAACAAGGTCCTTGGCTTATATTATAGGTACTTAATCACAAAGAAAAATATCATTCTAAAAGATTAGTCAAATAACTAGAATTTTTTTAAAAAATATATATAACTCAATAACTTCTTATGAAATTAATGTGAGATTATATCATTATTTGACCCTTGGACAATTGTGATAGCTTCTGACGTGTCTCCAGCAAATGTTTTAAAAATATACCATGGGATAGGAGTTTTTCTTGTCATCCTCCCCCACCCCCCAAAATAAATACAAGGTAAAATATATAAATAATATTAAATGAAGGTATTCATTGTCAAACTTGGTCACTTTCTATCTCTCTGATCTCTATCTATGTCTCTTTTTCAACCATTTTTTATCCTTAATAAATATTTATAGATCGCTCCCATTTTATTTGTACTACTTATTATTTATTAGTCAAACCAACTTTCTTTTCTTTGTTTATTTTCTTTATTAATTTTTACTTATTCTTAAATTTGATTTTTTTTTTGTATTTAATAGTACTTTTAATGTAGTTTCTAAATATATAAGTTTTATAATACTAAACTTAATATTGTGGAAAATTGAATTAAAAATGAATTCAGTCAAACCTCGTTAACCAAACCAGGTACATAAAATAAGACGAAGGGATATTTTTCATTCCTAATTTATGTTAAACATTCAATCACCTCCTATTTTGACATTGTGTATAAACCTTTTTAAAAAAAAACAAAACAAAACAAAAAAAAACAAAGAAAACACGTTATATATTTATTTGTTGTCCATGAATTAGCTAACATCATAAATTAATTAAAAAAATAAAAAAAATAAAAAATTTATTAAATTAAAAAAAGTTCAATTCAATAATAACACATTAAAAGGTAAAAATTAATTAAGAGGCAATTTTTAGAAGAATATTGCATGCGGTGCTTTCTATTATTGAATTATTGCACATACATAGAGAGAGAGAGAGACAAACCAGATGAAACGATTAAAAGAACCACGAAGAAAACAAGCTTGATTGAAGGGCCCACCACCATTGCTTATTTTGCCTTTGAGCCTTTGAGTATATATAGTGCACAAGTAGTGAAGTTCTGCTGAGTTTTTGTAATCCACTTATAAATAATTAATTTCAAGCTTCAAATAAACTAAAGGAGTGATCTTAGTCATGATTTTGGTGTGAACTTTTTCCCCTAACAAATTTCTCTGTCATCAGCAGTTTAGAAATTGAAACTACATTGGTTTTGAACAAACAGACATCATATGTAACTTTTTTAAAAAAATAAATATATACTTTTTACAATGATTTTTTAAAGAACCTGTTGTCATAGAGAGTACGGAGTATATATTTTGAAGTTAGATTCAAATATAATTATATAAATAAAATGACATAAAGGAATAGTGATTTTCGACTTTTTCTTTTGGAATTCCTATGTTGATTTGTGAGTGTAGATATATCGGTGTAGCAGTTTAGCAAAAGAAACTTCGGTTGAAAAATTAGCTATTTTTGAAATGTAAAATAATTAGGTATAATTTTGAGTGGAGTCCACTCTCAATTTGAGTTGGGTCAACGTAGATTCAGGTTCTCTTAATTGAGAACTTTAATTTGATATATAATATACTCGAAATGAATAATTGGTAAATTAAAAAAATTATTCTCAAAGTGTGCACATTTGAATTGGAAAAAAATGGAGTTAGAAAGACTTTGAAAGAGCCTTTGTTGTACATTGAAAAAAGAAATGGGTTTGCACTAATATATATATACCTTAGTTCCAGTGCGGTCGCGCCTTAACGTGCGGTCAATGCAGGCACACCAATAGTTATGCAAATATGCACCAATAGTGTTAGGAAACGCACAACAAAAAATACAACAATGCACAAAAAAATACCATTAGATACGCATCACCACAAAACACACCATTAGGTACGCATAAAAGCACCATATAGTGTTCGGAAATGCACCATTAGGTGTGAAGAGGTATGATGCATTTTTAAAGATGTATGGTACATTTTGTGGTGCATTTATGCATTTCATTGTTGTGCGTTTTTGTAACACTATTGGTACACTTTTTATATACTATTGATGTGCCCGCACTGACCGCACGTTAAAGCGCGACCGCATTTTCATAAATATTACAAAGTTATTCATTCCAACATATATTTATTTCTATAAATGACAATTTTTTTTTGAAGTCTAACATTCCATCTATCTGTTTTCTTAGATAGAAGAATGAAAATTATTTTTATTTCTTAGAAGAACAACAAGTTATATATATAATTTCGATCATGTGGATTATGCTCCTCGTGAGCACCGATAAACATACACTTTTATAGGAAAATCAAGGGCTCGCTTACGTACGGAACACTATTCTCTATTTTTTGTTTTCTAATTTTTTAATTTTCATTCTCTGTTTTCACTCTATGTTTTTTGTTTATAAAACTTATTACTAACACTTGTTTTTTTTTTAAATTTATTTTTTCAGATTAACGTTATAATATTAACACAAGTTTAATTTCGAGTGGTTTTTAGATATTATATTTAATATATTTTTACATATATTTGATTTAAATGGAATAAATTTATTTATTTATTTATAAGTCTAATATATGTAACATTTTTTTACATTTGATATCCAAACCAAATTTGTATATGTATATAACATATATAATAACTAAAAAATATATCCGAACCAATAACCTTTTAAGTTCACCTAAAATTTAGTTTAGATAATATTAATATTTTTTTAGCTAATATTTAAAATATTTTTGAATATATTAATTTGAATGACATGTATATATATAAATATATAATTTTTACTTTGAATTCTAATATATGTAAAATTTCAATATCTGATATCCGGACCAAACTTGGATTACGATATAACATAACTAAAAATGTCCGAACTAATAATCTATTGAGTTCAATCAAAATCTAAAACATTGTATAGTGTTCAATTTTTAATTTTGATAATATGAATAATGTCTAACTTTAAAGTGTAAGCAAATAAGTTACGATTAAATAAGTAAAGTAGAAAAGATAGAAGATGGTGATAAGTAAAAGAAGATGATAATGAATGTAATCATAATAATGTGGTCATAGCTAGTGACATATAACCAAATAAATGATTTTGTTTTTTGTTTAGAAAACATGTTTTAAGAGTTCTTCAGTTTTCTATAAAACTGGAAATTATTTTCAATTTTCAAAATGGAAAACTATGCTTGTAAACATGTTTTCTGTTTTCTATTCTCCAATTCTTTCCAGAAATTTGGAGAAATTTTCCAGTTAGTAAACAGCCTTAAAGTTTTGAAGTTATAAAAACAACATTCAAAACATATATATTTTCTAGCTACCCAACACATACATGTTTCTATAGGAGAAAATGGAATTTATTAGCATTAATTGCATTCCACAAATTAAATTTGTAAGGGATAAGGGTCAAATAGACCCTCAAACTATACTCAATTGTGCAATTAGGCCCTTCAATTTCAAAAACCTCCAATTAGGCCCTCAAACTTGTTATTTTGGAGCAAATAAGCCCTTTAACCTATTTGTGACCTATAATTGCAGGTCATCAAGAATTCCGGTCAACTCCAGCGAATGACTAAAAGTGTCTAAAAAATAATAGCATGGGATGGTTAAATGGCAAAAACGATAGTCTGAGACTAAATTTGGAATTGCCACCAAAGATAAGGGACCTCTGATGAAATTAACTCTATGTATGTGTATATATGTGATAGCGTAAATGGAACCGGGGGTTGCGGTTACGCTACAAATACATATATTTTGTGAACAAGTGAGAAAGCGATCGTAGGTCAGTTGGTCGACGGCTGAATAATACTACAAGTAGTAAGTGGTTACAAGTAGGTTGCAATTTATGAGCAAGTTGCTACAGAAGGTGTAGGTTACAATTGTATAGTGTAATTTAGGAGTAGGTTGCTACTACAGGGTGAAGATTACAAGTAGCAAGTAGTAGTTGTTACAAACGATGAGATGATGATGAGAAGCGAGGGAGAGACCCTCCTATTTATACTAAGTAAGTTGGTCTACGCATTTAATGCACTTGCTGCAGCCTGTAAGTGGCTTGACGTGGCGTCTTCTTGTTGACTTGGTCAGACGGTCGCTTTGCAGGCTGTGTAGGTTGACTGGTCGAGGTTGTAGAGCCACTATGCACGCAGGCTGTCAATCGCCGCGCATGCAACTCAAGTTACACTGCTTTGCTTGTTGTGTAAGTTAGGTTTTCGGCTTTGCAGGTTGCGTCACACCGTAGCGAAGGCTGACCGGTCAACCTACGGTAGACCGATTGGGTGGCTTTCCTTCGGAGTGATTCCAAGAGTGATCCTAGAGCATCTTCTCTTGTCATGATGAGGCTTATTGGTACGAGCTGTATGGTTGATCACAAGTGATTTATTCCAGTCGAGTTGATGGCTATAACGGGCCAGTAGAGTGAATTCTTGTCGGACTAGCTATACGGATTAGTACTTTAAGCGTATTTACCCATCAGTATCTATAGTTTTGTACTCCGTAGTAAATTTTGGTGTCTTCTATTTAAATTGTACTCCGTATAAGATAGATACTTTATCTCTATATAATAAGACAAAGTGGCATTTTATCTTCTTTTGTGACATCACATGATTGGAGTAAGAATCAAAATCTTTCTGTATATTTGGCATAATTAATAATAACTTTTATGCACACGCATACAATAACTAAATGAAACCAAGCAACACCCACAATAAGAATTAAAAAAAAAAAAACTAGCTTATCTTGTATGTTTCTTATATATACAAGCAAAATAATTAAAAAAGCTAGCTTGTATATGTTTCTCATATATACAAGCAAATTAATCAAAGCCAAAGAAAGAGTAGAAATCAAGAGAGAGAGAAAAAAAAAAAAAGCATGGCAATTATCTCAGATGAAGATATACATCTATCTCAGATGGTCAGAAACTTCATAGAATTGGATGAATCTTCATCATCTTTCCCATGCGCCAACAATAATCCTTCTGATTATTGGACCCTTCAAGTTGAATTCTTCGACCAAAACCCCACCACCTTTCTCTCTCTGCAGGTAAGTGTGAACTCCGATGTAGTGTTGACTTGTGGTTTACTTTTGTTTGATGTTTTTACTAATTTCTTCGTGGGCACAACAATAATACATAATAAAATTTGTGGGTTTTTTGTTTTAAAGGAAATTCTTGAGAGTGTCACAGATTCAGAGGCGGAGATTCTTGGGAAAATCTTGTTTTATTGGAGAGAAGTGAAGAATTTGGAGGCTGAGAAGCTGAGGAAATGGATAGTAAGCAGATTGAGAATGGATGACTATGAAGCTTCCCTTTGTACAACTTCTTGGGTCACTACTTTTGGTCGC
>CM008341.1:25268187-25281356 GCA_002525835.2 Ipomoea batatas | reverse complement strand
GGTGAGCCACTTCGCTAGGATTCAGGCACCCATTGCACCGTCTTCGAAAAAGCATGGAGCTCCATGTGAAGTCGGGTCGCCTGATGACGTTATCCTAGGAAGTGAGAAAATAGAGTGATCGCCCAAGCAATGGCGATGAGCGGTCCATGTCCCTGCCCTCACTTATATAACGTAAAGAGGCTTTGGCGTTTTGGTTGGAAAATTGGCCAAGGGATGCACATCGTTCCCACTAGTCGGATCGGCTGGAGGCCCCTAGAAAATACAAGGTGAAACCCTTTTTGTCACTTGCATGCTTGAAAGGTGTGAGCAAATTTTCATGTTATATCTATCTCTTGAGACCTTAACTTTCCTAGCATATTTCTTACATTTGGTTGGCATGAGTTTAGTGGTCTTGGTAGATAGTGTAGGGGATTTCACCCGCTCAACTCCGAACACCCACACATCACTTGATCAATTAACAATAAGGAAAAAGAACTATTCTTGGTGCTTAGATGATTAGAGTTTAGAAAAGTATGCTTGCTTGAGGACAAGCAAGATCTAAGTGTGGAAACTTTGCTAAGCACCAAGAATAGCACTCAAAAAGGGTCTTAATCGGATTAAAAGTGCAACGTTTTATCATCCGATCATAACAATTGCATGCGTTTTAGCTCAGATGTGATCAAAATCTTCTAACATCATTCCTAGGAAGAGTTTTGAGGTATTTCACAGGTTGGTGAGGGATTTGAGGCTAAAATTGTAACACCCCGTAAATTAGTTCAAACCGCCGGGTAATTTATTTGATTAAATTGGGCTTAGTCTTTCCAATTGATATATATATATATATATTTCTTGAACCCGGAATTAATTATTTTATTGAAGGGCCCAATTCTTGATTTAATTTTTGTAAGGGATTTATGTAAATTGGATCCTTACAATTCTTATAAGTAAGAATATGTGTATAACGGCCCAATATATATATATTCAATTCTTGAATGATTAATTTCCTACAACTAGTAGTATAATACATAATGTAAGACTCATTTCTTTTTATAAGGGTCAATAATTTCATGTCTTACCCTAGTTGATACATACATAATATATGTAATGATCTTTCCCTACTAATATAAAAGTCTTGTACTTACAACCCTATTTCCCTTTTCATCCTCCTGCACATACATTTCATCCTATTCTTTCCACTTCTAAAGAACCCTAAGTAAATCCTACACTTTCTTCTTCAAGATCCAAGATCAAGTTTGCTCTTTTAGGATTGATAAGGCTTGGGTAAGTGTTTATCTTTAGGAATATACCTTGCATCATGTTGTTTTCATAATCTTTATACAAGTTCTTATGTTGTTCTTTTGGGGATCTTTTGGGAAAAGATGATCAAGGTGGAGGTGAAGCTTTGTTGGGAGTTTTGAGGGTTCTTGGTTGAAGTGTGCTCCAAAGAGGTAACCATCATGTCCACTAAAATCTATTTTACACTCTTGATCTATGAATATTATTTGGTGTATTGGAATCCTGTGAAATTCTTTGCTGTTTAGCCTATGTTTTGTTGTCTGTGAGTTATCTAGATGGACTTATGAACTTGTGTTCTTGATCCTTTGCATCTTGATGTTTATGAACATTTGTTGGTATGGATTCCATGTTTATTTGGCTTCTGGGAGATGTAATCTGGACTCTGATATGAGTTTGGGAGTAGTGCGTTGGGTTTGCTCTTGCGGTGCACCCAAGCAGTATAATGTGTCCCGCTAGAGTGTTCCGCAAGGGTGTGGCGGTAGAGGTTGGCGGGGGAAGGTCTTCCGTCAAAGGGGTCCGTGTGCTTCTTGAGGAGGAGGGTGGCGGAGGGGGCAGTTCCGCCACTCTGTTCCACAAGGTCATTTTGGATTCTGGTTCCAGTGACTATTTTGTGATCTGTTGTCTCGTTGTTCCACCTTTGGTTTTGGATTTTGTTGGAGTATTCTGTTGGGTGTTTTACCATGTTTTTGGAGTATTTATTCACATCTCTTGGTTCATTTTATGAGTCTATTGGTTGGTTGAATTCTTGATTGTATTCTCTGGGAGTTGGTTGTGTTCATAATCTGAGATGAACACTATGAGTGGTTTGTTCTTGGGTTGAGTTTGAGGTTGGATATGGAGTGGTGGATCCTTGAGTAGCTTTTGGTTGTTTGTGGGTGAACTAACTGTGGACACTATTTGGCTATGTGGGACTAACTTTGGGCTTTTGCCCCTGTGATTGGGTTTCTACCCCTGTGATTGGACTTCGGTCCCTGTGATTGGGTTTTACCCCTGTGATTGGGCTTTTGCCCCTGTGATTGGACTCTGGTCCCTGTGATTGGGTTTTTACCCCTGTGAACTAACTTTCGGGCTTGGCGTTTGGTGTGAGAATTGGTGCTTGGGATTGGAAGTTGAGGTTTTGGTGCTTATCCTTGGGTTGAGGTCTGTTTGGTTCTTTGTTGACTCTTGAGTTGTATTGTATCTTGTTGATTATTGGTTATTCGTGGATATATTCTAGTTTGGTTGTTCCTTATGAGTATTCGGTTGAGTTTGTGATTCGGTCGGATATTGGAATTGATGAGAAGTCTTGGTTTATATATTCTTTCAGCGTGTTGTTGTAGAGTACTGATTTTAAACTTGAACCGTTCGTTGGTATGTATATTCTATACGGCTGTGTAAACCTATTTACAAACTTATATATATCTATACTTCCTTGCGGGTGTGAATGGTGGTTGCTTAGCAGTCTTTTGCTAATGGTTTCTTGTATGTTTTCCAGGTATGCAATAAGTCTAAGCGTGAGCGCGATAGAGATATATCCGTATGAGCCGGCTTAGACTAGGTTGCTATGTTTTTAGACATATGTTCGTGGCCTGTGCGCCAATATGAGATTCTATATACTCTTGTTTTAGACTTTGGATGTTTTGGATATGTTTGAGGATTTATATACTATTTGGTTTCAGTTTTTGGTTAGCATGTGCATCTAGGCCGTGTTTTCTTACCTAGATGTGGCATGATACCCCTTAGGTTATAAATCGCTTCCGCTATGTTATGTTTTATGGTTGAGATAGGCAGCTTTTGTGTTAAAGTTTAGCTATCTCGGATTGTGAAAAGTTGGGGTGTCACAGTTGGTATCAGAGCCTGTGTTGAGGTCTGAGTAGAGATCCTAGGGTTTGAAATCTAAGACTCTAGGACTTGATCAGTAGAAATTAAGATTTTTGAGAACCCTAGGATGTGTGAATTCTAGGACGCGCGGTGAGGACTCGTTTTAGTTGTTTATATCTTGTTGTGTTGTTGGTTGCCTTGTTGTTGGGTTGTGTGAGCTTGTTCTCACTTTCCTTCTTGCGTGTTTGGGAAGGCCGACCGTAGTGCTACCCGTCTTTCGGTAGTTATCTCTCTCGTTAGTGATCATGGTGCCACCTCGTCGACGTGAGGACTTCCAGGATGTGCCTTATGGTGAACAGCTGATGTAGAACCTTCAACAGTTGACGCAGATCTCGTAGCTTCTGGGTAACGCGATGGTTCAGAACAACCAGCGCGGGCAGCCGGATCTGGTTAGGAGGGTGGCGGGGCAGCACCCACCCTTCTTCGCAGGGCAGGAGGATCCCGTGATCCTCGAGGAGTGGATAAGAGCCTTCGATAAGATCCTGGAAGTTGTGGAGTGTCCACTAGGCCGGCAAGTGGAGATGGCTAGCTTTTACCTGCAGGAGGAGGCTGACCTCTGGTGGGTCCATGAAGGGCCGACAATGAGACAAGAGCCGGGCTTTGGATGGGAGTCCTACAAGGACATGTTGCGCGCTAGTTTCTACCCAGCACATGTGAGGGCTGCCATGCAAGAGGAGTTTCTACAGGGATCGCGGACCGTGCAGGAGTACCACAAGCGCTTTTTGGAGTTAGCTCGCTTTGCCCCGACTTTGGCCCCTACTGAAGAAAGCAAGATCGAGAGATTTGTAGCTGGATTGAATTTGGATACTCGTATGGCGCTAGTCGTGTTCAAATTTCAGACTTTGAGCGAGGCCTATAGTAGTGCAGCGGATCACTACCGCCTGTTGACCATTCGGCGGGGAGCACATGATCGTTCTAAGCGGCCGGGAGAGAGTGGTGCATCCGACTCCAAGAGGCATAGGCCTGGGGGCTGCAGTCTGGGAGGGAGCTTTTAGAGGGATGGTGCCAACAGTGGAGGGACATCTCGCCCTGGCTCGGGGCAGGGACCTAGGGGTGATGGAGTCCGCGAGCGGCACTTCTACTGCACGAGATGTGGAAGGAACCACCCCGGGAGAAACTGTGAGGGACAGCTGGTGGAGTGTTACAGTTGCGGGTTAAGGGGACATAGAGCTTATGAGTGCTAGAAAGGGAGGATCGTCTCAGTCTAGACCGAGCCCGACTCAGGGAGCCCCGACAGCAACCCGATCTTCCAAGGAGGCCGAGGGCAGTGGAGGAACCAAGCCGAGTGGAGGTCGAGGACAGCAGGCTGGGCCGCAACAAAGGAAGATCTTCGTGATGGGCCGCACTCAGGCGGAGGCTAGTGGGCTTAATGAAGGTAACCCCTGAGCTTAATCTCTTTCTACATGGCATATAGGCGCTTTTAGGACCTTTTTCTCTAAGATGCGTGTAGCTAGTTAGACCCGTAGGTGACCTTCCGTTAGCTAGGGGAGTTTGAGTAGCGGTTAAGCAAAAAAAAAAAAAAAGGGGGTCGCGGGTTATACCATCAAGAAGGGAGAAGTAGAGATCAAGGGCAAGGGCTGTTCGCACCCAGGCTCAAACCCGCGCCTAAGGGAAAGGTAGGGAGAGACCAGACCACTCGGCTACGCCCAATCGTTAGTCCTAAGTGGCAAGATCGTGTTTTTGTTACTGCTTTGGGCACAACCACGCCGTGCGGACAGGAGAGACGGAGCAGGGTACTCCGCGAGCGAGCTCCGTGTGTGTGCGTGTGGAGAAAGGTGACGGATCGGGGTCTTCCGCGAGAGAGCTCCGCCCGAACGAGGATAACAAGCCAGCGGAGCAGGGCTTTTCGTGGCGGTGTTCCGCAAGATCAAAAGGGTACATGCGTCATTTTTTTCCTCACCCAGATTAAAAACCCTACCATCGGCTATCTTTGTTCCGCCTTCTTTCCCCGTAGCAGCAAACAACGCCCCTGTGTTCTCCGTGAGTTCTCTCTATCAACGAAGCAATCAAGTTGGGAACCTCCATAGCCGAAGACACCCGTGCAACATCTTCCTGCTTCTTGTTCTTCTCCACTGAGGCAAGCAGTTCAGCGCGTAACAATCTCAACAATGCCAAGAAGGAATCAGACTGGCGAAGGTGGGAGTCAGAGGAATGTTCAGTACTCCATCATTGATGGTAAGGCTCTTGACCCGCTACATTTCTCGCCTGAACTCGTGAACATGCTAAATTTTCAAGGCTTGTTGGAACAATTAACAATGAGAGAATGAACTATCCTTGGTGCTTATATGATTAGTGTTTAGAAAAGTATGTTTGCTTGAGGACAAGCAAGGTTTAAGTGTGGAAACTTTGATAAGCACCAAGAATAGCTCATTTTAGGGGTCATTTAAGGGCTATAATTGTATGGTTTAGTACCCATTTCATAAAAATTTCATGCATTAAGACTCGAATGTGACCAAAACCGCTAACAAGAGCTTGGGAGATGCTTTTTAGCTATTTTACAGCCAAACGGAGGACCAAAGGCCGAAACGGAGCAGAAAATGGAAAAACCATGAAGCAGAAGCCTCCCACGAAGCCTCACACGCGTGTGGAGGGGCGTGGAAACATTCCAGAGAGCCCCCACGACCTCCACCACGCGTGTGGAAGAAACGCGGAAAAAGAGTCTTCAGGGCTCGACGCGTCGAGAATGCGCCGTATAATTTTCCGAGAAATTCCTTGAGGGCTCGACGCGTCGAGAACCCCTGTACCAGCCCTAAATCCTGCTGCAGGAAAATTACTATGTTGCCCCTATTTTGTTTCCCCTATATAAGGCTCCTTATTTCAGACCTTTGGGGCAATTAGTTTTAGGTAGTAGATAGCTTAGGTAGGGGAGGAGACTCCCAATAGTTTAGATCTAATTTTCCTTTCCAATTTCTGATTAGAATAGATTTAGATTAGGATTTGGAGATGAAGATCTTGTGGATTCAAGCTTTCATTAGGTAAAATTCTTCTTTATTTATAAAGTTTGAATATTTACTTTCTTGCTTGTTTCCTTTGTTGCTATTTATGTTTATTATGGTAGAATAGAGTAGTTGGGTGTGTGTGCCCTTGTTGATCTATGGATTGATGTTTATAATTTGATATTATGATCTTGGTGTTGTGGGAGTATGATTGATGCTTTGTATGGATGATGTTGCTTAATCTTTGCTTCTATTTTCGGCCGGGATAGGTAGTAAACCCGTAGGAAGTGAGTGTGTGCGCGATAGCGGCCACTCACGAGCCTAGATCATCCATATCTCCGCTCTTAATCCGAAAGGATGAGACCGAGAGGAGTGGTAGGCAAGGTGTTCGATAAAATACCTCAACCGAATGAGGATAGAGAGTTTGAGTGTGACGCCACTCAATACAAAGATCGTGACTCCCTAAGATCAATCCCGAAACCCAATTTCAAGCTACCTACGATAATCAATCCTTAGACTTAACTTTGGCATGCACCCCTTTCCTTTTACCTTTTGTATTTTCCATCTTATTTTACTTTCAAACCCTTCACCCAACCATGAACCAAACTCCCATCCATTCTTGTAACTCTTACCTTTCAACCTCATAAATGCCAACATAGATTCGATTCCCATTCGCCATCCTTGAGAGACACGAAACTCGGGGAATCTTCCTCGTTTTACCACTTCACATTCACACTCACCGCAAAATAGTACACATCATATATTATTTCAGCGTGTTGTTGTAGAGTATCTGATTTTAAACGTGAACCGTTCGTTGGTGTGTATATTCTATACGGGTGTGTAAACCTATTTACAAACTTATATATATCTATACTTCCTTGCGGGTGTGAATGGTGGTTGCTTAGCAGTCTTTTGCTAATGGTTTCTTGTATGATTTCCATGTATGCAATAAGTCTAAGCTTGAGCGCGATAGAGATATATCCGTATGAGCCGGCTTAGACTAGGTTGCTATGTTTTTAGACTTATATTCGTGGCCTGTGCGCCAATATGAGATTCTATATACTGATGTTTTGGATATGTTTGAGGATTTATATACTATTTGGTTTCAGTTTTTGGTTAGCCTGTGCATCTAGGCCGTGTTTTCTTACCTAGATGTGGCATGATACCCCTTAGGTTATAAATCGCTTCTGCTATGTTATGTTTTATGGTTGAGATAGGCAGCTTTTCTGTTAAAGTATAGCTATCTCGGCTTGTGAAAAGTTGGGGTGTCACAAAAATGGAGCAAAAGACAAACAAGCCGCAATGCAATATCTTCCCACGCAGCCTCACACGCATGTGGCTGGGTGTGGATTCTTTCCAGTAGCCATCCACGCCCACCACCACGCGTGGTGGCTTGCGTGGTCAGGCCATGGGCCATTTTGGGAAATTTGTTCCCTTTTGTCACCTATATAAATCCCTTTTGCCCTAAACCCATGGGAGAATTATTAGGATAGGATAGGATAGATCTGAAATTTGTAGAGGGTTTTCTCCCCTCTTGGGGGAAAATTCATTTTCTTCTAGGTTAGATTAGATCCAAGGGCAAGGAAGAAGATTGGAATTTCAAGAACAAAGTGTAAAAGACTCCCCTCTTGAGGGTGGTAACTATTCTATCCAACTCTTAATCTAATATTTGCTTCCTCGTGATTTCATATCTTTTTCTTGTTTCTTTAGAATGTTAGAGTAGATTAGAAAGGGGATTGGTGGCCCCAAGGTTAATCTATGTGGATGTTTGATATAAATTGCTAGTAGAATTGTGAGTCTCTTGATTGTTAGATGATGAACTTGTATGGATGATGTTCTTCAAGCTTTGTGCCTTTTGTGGCCACATTAGGTAGCAAACCCAAAGGAAGTGAGTGTGTGCGCGATAGCGGCCACTCACGAGTCTAACTCACCCACATCTCCGCTCTTAGTCCGAAAGGACGAGATCCGAGAGGAGTGGTAGACAAAGTGTTCGATGAAATGCCCCAACCGAATGATGATGTGGGAGTCCAAACAGTGACGCCACTTGGTGAAGTGCCACGAACTCCCTAGTATATTCCACATCTCTAGCTCACGAAACCATATAAAGATAGACCACATAGAGAAGCCTAAGGCCCCGATCTCCGTCTTTCCATTTATTTTTATCACAACCAACACAACCTTTCAAATCTTCCTACAAATGACATCCAACCTTAGCAAATCCCGTAACTCTTTCTTTTCAACCTCTTAAATGCCAACACACTAATTCGTTCCCACTCGGGGAGTCTTGACTCTTCGTTTTACCACCTTCACATTCACTCCCACTAAATTCACAGCATCATCGGGCCCTCATGAACCCACCAAAGATCGATGCGACGCCCCTCCGGCCACTCCACCACCTCAAGGATCTTGTCGAAGGAACGGATCCACTCCTCGAGCACTACCGGGTCCTCTTGCCCAGCGTAGAAAGGTGGATGCTGCCCTGCCACCCTCCGGACTAAGTCCGGTTGCCCACGCTGATGGTTCTAAACCATCGCGTTCTCGAGGAACTGAGAGATCTGCGTCAGCTGTTGGATGTTCTGCATCAGCTGCTCACTGAACGGAATATTAGGGATATCCTCGCATCTTCGGGGTGGCACCATGACTGCTACGAAAGAAAGGTAAGCTACGAAAAGACGCGTGGCGCTGCGGTCGGCCTTCCCAATTCGCGCAATCAGGAGTGAGAACACGCCCACAACAGACAAGCTAACAAGCAAAACAGATATAAACAAGATATAAACGATTAAAACGTGTCCTCACCACGAGTCCTAGTTCTCACACAGCCCTAGGAGTCACGATTCCATAACTTCTACTGTTCAAGTCCTAGAGTCTCAAGTGTTCAACACTAGGATTCCTACATAGACCTCAACACAGGCTCTGATACCAACTGTGACACCCAAACTTTTCACAAGCTAAGATAGGTATAACTTAACATAAAAGCTATAGATCTCAAGGACTAATCATAACCAAAGCGGAAGCATATATATAACCTGTAGGGTGTCATGCCACACCTAGGTAAAATCCATCCTATGTGCATGACAATTGGAGTTTTGTGAGTAGAGTTGAGATGCCAAAAGATATTTGTGTTAAAACGGAAGGTCAATGACTTCCCGAGTGTCGGTCTCGAAGGAGGGACGTGGAGGTGTGTCAAACATTCGGGAGTTTACTAGATAGATTCATGCATAAGATTTGAGTGTGGTGAAGGGTGGAATTGAAAGTGAGAGTGTAGTTCATTGGTTGGTTGTGAGTGCAAAAGAGTAGTAAAGTAAAAGTGATTTTGGGAATATGTAAAAGGGGTAGGGATTGGATAGTGTTCATGAATATTGCATAGTTGATAAGCACCAAGGATAACACTTATAAGGGGTCTTTATTAGATTAAAATCGCATCGTTTTGGCATCCATTTAGAACAATTGCATGCATTTCAGCTCGAATGCGATTAGTTTCCTCTAACAACATTTCTAGAAAGAGTTTTGAAGCATTTCACAGGTTGGAAAGGGATTTGAAGCTTAAATGGAGCAAAAAGATGAACAAGCCATCATGCAGTAACGCCCCACGTCCAGTCACACACGTGTGAGGAGGCGTGGAATCATTCCAGAGAGCCCCCACGCCACTCACACGCGTGTGAGCACTCGTGGTCGGGCCAAGGGTTATTTTGGGAAAATTGTCCCTTTTCTTTGTCACCTATATAAATCCCTTTTGTCCAAAACCTAGAGAAAAGTTGGAGATCAGAAAATTGATAGAATAGGATAGTTATATCTAGAGGGTTTTCTCCCCTCTTGGGGGAAAATTCCTTTCATTCATAGATAGAGTAGATTAAGGGCAAGAAGGAAGATTGAGATTCAAGATCAAGGTTGTAAGGCCCCTTTTTCCAAGGGGTGGTAACCATTCTCTTTAATTTCTAATCTATTACTTGTTTCTTTGAATTTCCTTTCCCTTTCTTGTTTCTTATTATGCTAGAGTAGATTAGAAAGGGGATTGGTGGCCCCATGGTAGATCTATGTGGATGTTCAATATTATTGTTATAATTTATGAATTGCTTGCTTGTTGGATGTTGAACTTGTGTGGATGATGTTCTTTAAGCTTTGTGCCTTTTGTGGCCACATTAGGTAGCAAACCCAAAGGAAGTGAGTGTGTGCGCGATAGCGGCCACCCACGAGTCTCACTCATCCACATCTCCGCTCTTAGTTCGAAAGAACAAGACCCGAGAGGAGTGGTAGACAAAGTGTTTGATGAAATGCCCTAACCGAATGAGGATGTGGGAGTCCAAAGTGTGACGCCACTTGGTAGTGTGCCATGAACTCCCTAGTCTATTCCGCAATTTGCATTCATAAAACCATCCAAAGATAAACCACATAGAAAAGCCTAAAGCCCCAATCTCCACTTTACTTTTCTTTACTATACACAACCTTTATCAACCTTCCCCTTACCAATGAATCCAACTCCTAGCCATTTCCGTAACTCTTTTCCTTCAACATCTTAGATGCCATCACACCCATTCGATTCCCATTCGCTATCCTTGAGAGACACGACACTCAGGGAATCTTCCTCGTTTTATCACTTTCATCACCCTTCACACTCACCCCATACAATCACCAGCATCAAATTGGCGCCGTTGCCGGGGATGGCAAACGGTTTCGAATAGTGTTGACATCTTAGAAGTAGAATTTTAAGAGTTCTTGAATTGCTTTCTTTTTGTTTGTTTTGTTTTCTTATTTATGTTATTTTGCTTGAAGAAGTGAGCTTCTATTATATTGAATATCTTGTGCTCACTTGCAACTACTTTTAGTTGCAAAATTATTTGTTGTTGGCTAAGCTATTGTGCAGGAAATTTTTCTCTATCAAATCGATTGAAGCTTGCCAAACAGAGCTAAAATGAATCCCCATGATTACCCACATCATGGAGGACAATCTTATACAAATCCTCAACCCCAGCCATATCCCTATTACCCCCATTCCACCTATACTTACCTTCCACTCACATACCATTACCCACCTTCATACCCTTACCCATTTCCACACCACCAATTACAACCTCCATATCCATATCCATTTCATACACCCAATCACCAACCATACCCATTTGAAACACCATCTCCACCTTTCCAAGAAAATTACCCTTTACAAACACCCAATTTTCAAGAAATTGACTCACTAAGCTCCAAAGAAATATCCCAAAACATAGAGAGTAAGCTCGTACGAATAATGAAACAACTTGACCCAAGCTATACTCCCGAGTCTAATTCATTCCCTACTTCCCACCTAAACACACATTACCCACCTCCATCACAAATTCATCAAGAAAACAATACTACCCATTTCTTTGAAACACCACCCTCTTTCAATTACAATACCCATACAAATCCGTGTAATTCTATCCCACCGGCCACCGATGAGATTGAAATTTTAAAAGTAAAAATAGACGAATTTACAAGGATGGCCAAGGAGGATAAGCGAACTAAAGGACTATCTCGCTACCCTCCGGGAGGAAGGACTTCCACTAGAAGAAGTTGAAACAAAGATGCTATCTATGATGGAAGAACTCATGAAAATGAATGAGTCCCGAGCTAACTCTACCATCATAGATGCATCCCCACTTTGGAAGCCTATCCAAGGATTGCACGAGAGGTTGGAGAAGCGCAAAATGCTAAGGAAGAGGAGAGTTTCGAAGGAGTAGAGGATTGTTACGCCCCAGTGCTTGAAGAAGTTCCAATCTTCGAATTGGAAAATCAAAAGGAGGTAGAGATGGAGAGTGAGGATGAAGACATTGAGACGATGTGGGAGGATGAAGAGCCAAAGTGTGGTAAAATTCCTAGTCCTTCTTGCATTAATATTCTTGAAAATCCTATTGGTCTTTTTGAAAATACCCTTGACACTTGTGTGGATGAGTCCCTTTGCACTAATATTTTCACTACATATGATTATGATTGCTTTAAATTTCGGGAGGATGAGTCCATGGAAAATTTTGATATGTTGATTAATGACTATAAGGATTCTCTTTTGTTTAAATATGAGTATGATTGCTTTAACTTTTTGGAAGATGAATCCTTTGTCATGGGTAAAAGCGATTTGATGAGTGAGGGGGATGATGCTTTGTAACACCCCAATTTTCACATCTCATATTTATTACACACTCACTAATAATATATCACAGCGGAAGCTAATAATCCAACCAGCAGAGAACTGGGTGCTACCGCCACACCTAGAGTGAATTCTATCACCTCTTTGACAAACTTCACTCTAAGTGCACAGGCTAAACTTACAACATCGACATCCACTTCCATCCTGTTTAGAGCTCATCGGGCTACTGGAGTCCACACTAATCTGCAACTGATAAGAAACACATTGAAGTGCAGTTAGCGCGACGGCTAAGTAAGGAAATCCATTGGTTTCCCGAAACTAAATAAAGGTTTTGAAAACCAAGATATTAAAACTTTATTCTTTCTTACCAAGAAATTTTCCCATGTAATAGGACAAAAATCATTTGAGAATACAAATTGATATTGAAAATCATAAGTTTTTCTGCTGTTAAACTTCTAATCCGAACCTCAAACTTATCGGAAAATACGAGGGGTTACAGTCTACCCTCCTTAAAAGAGTTTCGTCCCCGAAACTTCTTTCTCGTTTTCCATGGATTCAAAGTAGATCATCACTTAATTCTTTTCTCCAAGATTATCACTTAGGCTCTACTACTTTCTTATTCCCAACATCTCATATCTTAAGCTTCCCAAGATTCGAATAGCTTTTGATATCATCTTGTAGCACATAAATTTCCACATAATAAATTTCAACCTCTTAACACGGCATTTTTAATCTCATCACACTAAATCATCTTTAATCCATTAAAAGTATATCTTGAGGAAATCAGACACATTCAAATACGTACCAAAATATCTGTAAACTTTCCAGGAGATCGATAAGGTCATTACCTATTTCATAATCAAAAATCGTCCAACAACTATTCCCTCAGGATTCACCATATACAACCTTTATATCAATATTTCCATATAACAATTACCTCAACACATATCATGACAATATCCTTACCTTAACTTTTCCATATA
>CM008341.1:25247680-25258489 GCA_002525835.2 Ipomoea batatas | reverse complement strand
AGAAAATGAATTGATTTTCCGGAAAATAACTCATTTTCCAGAAAACATTTCCAGAAGTCATTTTCCTGCTTTCCAAACGCACCCTAAATTCCTAATCCAATCCTAAAGATTAGCCACTAGTAAGCATGATCATCAATATCATCAATCCAATTTTCAACCTCAAAGCAAGAATGTAAAGCAAGAATGTACATTGACAAAATTCTAATCACAACTCAAAGAAAAGAAATGAAGATCACCAAATAGGAATTGAAAGAATTACAAGGAAGTTAATGGAGCTTGTTACCAAATTGAATGATCCAAATCACAATCTAATCTTCCCAATCTTGATTTCTCCACTTCCTCTCTCTAGATTCTCAACCCTAGCTCTCTAATCTAAGAAATTGAAAGTGTAAAACTGAAATTGAACTCCCCATCAAAGCTGAAATTGCTCCCCTTTAAATACTTCTTACGCTAGGCATAAGTTGCTCGTCTACGCCATGTCCACGCCTGGACGCTTGACATGGGGCGCTACTGTACTGGAAAGGTTCCACGCCATCTCCACACGTGGACAGGGTGTTTTCCCCTCCTTTTTAGCTTCTTTGCTTGCTCTGGCTGGTTTCGAGCGTGCCACGGTCGGTTCTTCTTCCCGTTGATTGTGTGCATCGTCTCCCGACCACTTCACGGCCCAAACTTAGTGAATTACTTCAAAGACATTCTAAAAGTAGTAATCTTACAATTGTTAGCACATCAATGCGTAAACACCACACATTGGCTCACTCAAAGGCATTTAAATGATACCAATACTCCTTAATTGACCTGAAAGGTAGGTAATTTTGGCACCTATCATTGTACATACTAAGTGCAACAGTGCCACCTATGAAAGTGGTTTATCCTTTTTTTTTTGGTGTGTTGGTTGAAGTTTTCACTCATTTTGGATTTTGCTTAAGGGAAAGCAAAAACATAAGTGTGGGTATTTGATTAGTGCTCAAATACACTTATTTTCATTAGCTATTTCATATCGATTTGGTCTTTTTCTTGTGTAGATCGATTCAATTTGGTACTTTGTTCTTTATCATTAGGTTTTTAGGTATTTCTAAGCAAGAATGACAAAATACGATAGTTTACAACATGCTAGAGTATTTTGGCCATAACTCTATCATATGAAGTTTAATTGAGGTGATGCAAGTGTCAATGGCAAGCAAAGGAAGTCCCCTACAACTTTCGTGTTGAACACTTTGAGATATTTGGGACGCATTGATACAAAAAAATATGAAGATCCTGATGTGTCCTGAGGAACTTGTCTTGTGGAATATCGATAGCATTTTGATCATGTATCCCTCATATAAAGTCCAATCAAAGTGATTCAAGTGGTTATGGAAAGCTAACAGAGTTACCTACGACTTTCATGTTTTGAGTTTTCCAAGATTTGGAGCAGAACAAGTCCAAAATTGAGAATGAAGCTTGACGCACCCAGTCAACATCCCTACGACTTTCATGTTTTGAGTTTTCCAAGATTTGGAGCAGAACAAGTCCAAAATTGAGAATAAAGCATGACGCACTCAGTCAACATGGTGGTGCCATGCCAATGTCACCTAGGCGACTTTACCATGCCGAAATTGACATGGTCATGACACAATGGTATATTGGCTATGCCATGGGCAATGATATACGTGAACAAGTGTTATTTAAGCCCATTTTGAGATATTTTGAAGGGCTTTTTTACCTTAGACTTGAAGAAACATTCCAAGACATACACTTTTGAGGAGGAAAACCACTCTTGGGAAAGCTATCTTACGCCTTGGAGAAAGCTTGGATGTAAGGATTTTTCATGGTTTAAGGGGTTTTTCTATGCTTTTCAATTATTTTATCGTTTCTCTAATTTCTCTTGTGTTTGCCTCCATAATTGGAGGCTAAATGTTGTAGTACATGGATTAGTTGTGAACCTTAAGTTGAGACCTTGTTCTTGATTGTTTCTTGTTATTAATTAATTGTTCTTCCTTTGATCCAATTGCGTTTATTATTCTTGAATCAATAATTGTTAGCTTTTTGGATTTTTATTGGTGCATGAAGTTTGCGATAGAGATATCCTTAGTGAATGTAGATCACACACAATTGGAAGGAGTGGATTGCAACCCTAGAGGTAGGATGACATCAATCCTCTATGTTCAAGTCAAATTGTTTAGTACAACTCACAAATCTTGAATGCAATCCTTAGGGAGATTTTGATTTAGAAAGGATTCTAATTAATCAACCTAGGTTTCTCAAAAAAAAAAAAATTAATCAACCTAGGGATTAGTTGTTAATCCTCTTGAAAAAGATATTAGCATAAAATAGGAGATTTCGTAGTTTCAGGAACAAATAATTGTATTGGGATGTATATTTTTATGGTCAATAATATCCTAGGGGATCCATAGATCCATGTATCCTTTTCTCACTAGTTAATTATATGAAAAGTTTGATCTAGTCTCTTGTTAACTTTATTAGGCCCCTCATTTGGGATTGTAGCTCGGGCTTTCCTTCTAGAGTTACTAACTCTTTGCCCACTAATAAATGAGGCTTAGTTAGTGATTTCGTTGATTGCCTCTCCCAAATCAAGCTTCAAATCTCTCATCACGAGTTATGTTCCCCTTGCCTCCTTTTCACTATAGGACCCTCAGCTCCATGGTCTCAAAATTTCTCTTGCTAGCTTCTTATGAACTTTGGGATGTACTCAAGCTCGTCAAAGGTAGGTCCACCTAAGTTTCGAGGCCCGCAACCACCGCTTACTACACTCGTTAAGCAATGCCCCCCTTTGTTGTTGTGCCATCAATACACCTATCACATTGGCCAACTTTTCAATCAATGATTAGACATTAGACCCAACCTCTAAGCGACCGGGGTGGTGGTGGTGGAGGAGGAAGAGGATGGGAGGAGGAGGAGATGGTGGTGGTGTATGGATTAAACAAAATTATAATCGCAATCAACAACTATAGGGAAGTCAAATGTCAAATAAAATATAGATCATTAAAGATCGCCGAAATCCCTAACCTTAACTTTCAAGAGATCATCATTAAGGGGGGTGTTTGGTTGAATGAAAAAGTTTTCCTTAAAATAGAGAAAATTTGGATTTTCCTCTGTTTGGTTCATGGAAAACATTTTTCACCGGAAAAAGTTTTCCTCAAGAATGAAAGAAAAAAATTTCCTTAATTATTAGCTCAGCCTTGGTATTTTCTTTTACATGGAAAATGAGTAGGACAATTTTTCCCTCACCACCATTATTGTGTACGGGTATATTAGTCTTTATACTCATTATTTCTTACAATTTTGAACACAACCAAACAATGGAATTAATATTTCCAGTAATTTCTCTTCCTTTTTTTTTTTGGTAAGTTCACGAGGTCTTTCTCTGTCCGTTTAATGGCTTAGGTATACCCACGTTCGCTCCGGGAGGCATGGGAGCTGGCCCAAGGAAAATCGTCACTTGTGCGAATCGAACCCGAGTTCTTCCGGAATTCTTCCTCACAAAGAGAACTCACTTGCCACTTGAGCTACCCCATTGGGTTAATGTAATTAATCTTCCTGGTATTTTCTTTCCATGGAATTCCAAATCCATTCCTTAAATATTTCTTGCACACCAAACAGGCTGTAATATTCATTAGACTTATTTCTTTCAAGCAAACTGGTATGATATGAGTAACTTTTATATCCCAAGCAAATAGCCTTTATTTTATTCTACTTGGGAGTTATTTGTAATTTACAATTCAGATTATATCATTAATGAGTATGGAGTATAATATCTTATACTACATTAAAATGATTGTTATTATGAAATAAGAGAATATATAGGGATTGACACTCGCAAAACTATGCATAATTCAAGCTTTTATTGTACACTAATAAGCCTGGCTCAGACTCCTGTGGATTTTAAAACATTGGTTTCAGTTAGGCTAACCTCAATAGTTTGAGTTTTTTCTGAAGTTTTTTTGTAGGCCAAAACATCCACATCATTATTCACTATCTCACTCAATCCCAAAAACTCTTCTTCGCATTAATTTTAAGGTTTTTACAAGTTTTTTATGGACCCACCATATCTATCTTATATTCTAATTATTTCTTTATTTATTTGAATTATAAATTTATAATTGTAATGAAAATTAATTTAAATAAATATAATTACATTTAACTAAAATGATAATCACAAATATTTAAATTAATTTTTGTTGTTTCTCTATTTATTTTAATTACAATTAAATCATTCGAATTTTAATTTTCAAAGATATATTACATATTTAAATTTTTTAAAAAAAAATAAAAAAAATAATAAAACAATAAAACAAACAAATAAAAAAAAAGAAGAAGAAGAAGAAGGAGTCTGCATTCTCGCTGAACAAAAAGTTTTAAAAAAAAATTAAAACAGCGGACGCGTGTCAACTTCCTGCCAGCGTTCACCAACTTTTTTTTTTTTTTAAACCCTGCTGTCAGGGGTTATTGCAGGAGAAAAACATCTCCAAAATTCAACAACCCCATTTGTTAAAAACTACAAGCTTAAATTCTTATTTCTTAAATTTTGTGCCAACACACACTAATGGGGAAGGCCTTATGCATCTTTAATAAAGTCTTGACATCGTTATTCTTGTTGCCATGTCCTTGTGTGATGTTGTTGTTTTCAAGTAACTTTAACATACCAAAGCTACTTTAATAAAGTCTTGACATCGTTATTCTCTTAGATACTAAAATTATCTTTATATTTAAAATACTCTCTCAATATTAAAAGTGTATCTTATTTTCACATCATCAAATTTACAGTTACTTCATTATGTTCTCTACATTCATGGCATACTCTCTTTCTTTCAAAAAATAATCTCACTTTTACATCACATTAAAAAAAAAAATTAAAAAATGACAATTCTTCATTAAACAAAATCAAATAATTGTTTTTAAAGTACAAAGGTTGAGCCTTTGTATGGTTGCAAGCTTGCAACCCACCTCTTTAGTTAAAAAGAAAGTTATTAATTTTTCCAATTTCCACATTACTTGCAAGTGTAAAACTTGCAGGGATGTGGTTAGCCTAGTGTATCAAAATTATAGGGAATTGAGTATTGACATATTTTTATCTTTGTAATTTTCTCATTTTTAAAATAAATCTTAATGCTATATTATAATATTTATAATTCATTCACCATTTTATTTATATTCTATAATTTCAACTCACTTTAAATAATAATTATATAATAATTAAAAAAAGAAAGAAAAGGTAATGGCAGTCGCTTGTACAGCTTGCAAATTTTCAACTCTTCAAAGCTTGCAAACCAAATTAAAAAATTAAAAAAAATATTTAAAAAAAGAAAAAAGAAGAAGAAAAGTTGAGTGGATGTCCATGTCACCATGAAAGGCATGGGAGTTGGAGGGCATAATTTAAGCCTTATATATCTAGCCTTTTGGCAATAAAGATTTAAAGGATCATGTGGCTTAAAATGCTTTGGTGGGAGCCTGGGAGGGTTAAAAAATAATAATAAATTTGTCACTTATGAGACTAGATATAAGATATGTCGCAAATTATTGTGTGGACCATGGTTCACACATGATTCACATAGTTGTGTGAACTATGACTATAAGATACATTTTTATTATACTAAAAGTATATTAATTTTTGTATTGAAGATATACTATTTCATAGTATATATAAAATAATGTACTTTCAGTATTTAAATAATTTAGTATATTAAAAATAATTTTTTTTTTGGTCCACACGGAGTTCATAAATAATGATTGAATATATGTGAGATGGGTCAGACGCTACATAATGGGCCAATCAGACTCTATATACGTGATAGATTTGATAGTTTTGATTTTTCTCATGACATTATCTATCTCTTTTATTTTTTATTTTTTATTTTTTATTATTTTTTTTATAAAAAAGGGGCATTTTTTATTTATTATTATTATTATTATTATTATTTTTTTTTTTTTTATAAAAAAGGGGCATTATTTATCTCTCCTCTTTCAATATCTTCTCTTTTCCGGCATCTTTGGTCGATTCCAACTTCCTCAGTGTTAGGATATATAACCAGTCATTATACCGTGGATCATGGTCCACAATGTATTGTGAACCATGGATCATGGCTGATACTACAGTAGTATTGAATTGATACTGCAATTGTGTTGAAAGGGAAATGCAGTTGCGCGGTACAGAGGTCGTGTCATCCGTCTGGAACTGCAGTTGTTTTGAACGGATACTGCAGTTGTGTTGAACGGATGAACGCTGTTCTGAGCAACTGCAGTTTCCTTTCAACACAATTGCAATATCTTTTCAACACAACTGCAGTATCAGTCATGATCATGGTTGTGGACCATGGTCCACAATATAATTTGCGATATATAACAAGCACTATGTATAAACGAATAATCGTAAACTGAGATTTATTAAAAAAATTATTTTATAACTAAGAAAATTGACATAGGATATTTGAAATGGGTTTTCTTTTAATAAATTTTTCTGCATTTATAGCTAAGAAAATAGACATAAGGTATTTGAAGGTGGATTTTTTTTTAAATAATTTCTTTTTTAATTAGTAATACACATATCGTATAGTCACTCCTTGACAAATACTACGTGAACGTGAATAATCACAAATTAAGAACCATAAATGAGCTATCTTATATATGTACATGTATAAACCAAAAAAATTTGAATAATCACAAGATTTACAAGAAAGTTACCCAAGTAGTATCCAACTAGCGTACTCTATCTTATTAGGACTCTATGTAGTTGAGTCATAGTATGAGTTTCTGTCTCAGTAGACTTATGATTCCTTTGGTATATATACTTATGTAATCTGTACAGTTTATGATTGAACACTTAATACAATATTGCAGCTCTCATCTGGTATCAATCACTAGGTTATTTCCATGGCCGATCACGACGGTTCTGTTAATTCTTCAAAACGGACCATTTCAGATGGAGTGACGGGATCCCAGGTTTCTTCTACCGTCTCTCCGTTGTCCGCTGCTCATCACTTTGTGAGCATCAAACTCAACCACCGAAATTTTCTGTTTTGGCGTACGCAAGTGGTTCCGTTTTTACGAGGTCACGATCTCATTGGGTTTGTTGATGGCTCGTACCCCTGCCCGCCGGCTTTCCTACCGCTGACTACCGCTACTGCCGCGCCGCTGCCGAATCCGGCATATGTTCCGTGGGTGCGACGTGATCAAGCCCTTCTCTCCATGATTGTGTCGTCGTTGTCCGAGGAGGTCCTGTCGATTGCCGTCGAGCTCAGCACGTCGAAGGAGGTTTGGGACGCCATTGAGCAGTCGTTGGCATCCGCGTCGCATTCTCGGCAATTGCATCTCCTCGGCCAGCTGCATAATCTTCGCCAAGGTGACTCCTCCACTGCGGATTATCTTGGGCGTGCTCGGTTGATCATTGAAGATCTCTCTCTCGCCGGCCGAGCTGTTTCGTTGGAGGAACATAATCTCTACGTTTTCCGGGGGCTTAGGCCGGAGTTTCTCACCGTGACAGCATCGTTGGCCGTTAGGGGCCGCCAGGTCTCCATTCCGGAGCTTGCAGATCTGCTTGGAGCCCAGGAGTTCATTGCCGGGGACGAGTTTGCAGCTGCCCAGCCGCAAGCAGCGGCGTTTTCCGCTCAGCGAGGGGGGCGAGGTCGCAGCAGTGGTCACGCGACTGGTTCGGGCTCTAGTCAGCACCGGGGTGGCGGCAGCGGACGTGGCCGGCAGCAGCAGTCTGGGCAGCTTCAATGCCAAATATGTGGGCTTTATGGGCATTTTGCCCTTTCGTGTTTTCGCTTGCCTCCCGGGTTCAATCCCCAAGCGAATTATGTTTATCAGGAGGAATCCTCGCCGTCCAGTTCGCATTCTCACATGTGGTATCCTGACATGGGTGCGACTCATCATGCCACGCCCGATATAGCTGCGTTTTCTGGTTCAGATCCATACACTGGTAGTGACACTCTTCGTGTCGGTGACGGTACGCAACTATCTATTAGTAGTGTAGGCCATGCTTCCTTGTCTGCCCCTTCTCGGACTCTTCGTTTGACTAATATATTGCATGTTCCGTCTTTGTCAGCATCTTTATTATCTGTTCAGCGCTTTGCGACTGATAATAAAGTTTTCTTTGAGTTTCACCCTTCGTTTTTTGTTGTGAAGGATATTCAGACCAGGGAAATCTTTCTCCGGGGCAATAGCTCGGGTGGTCTCTATACTTTGTCGGTTCCAGATGTCTCTCCTTCTGCGTTTCTTTCTGCTCGTGCTTCAATCTCTACGTGGCACGATCGATTGGGTCATCCACATCAGTGTGTTCTTAGTCGTGTTTTAAAGTCCTGTTCGGTTAGTGCGTCAAATAAATCTGATTCTTGTTTGTGTTCTGCGTGTCAAATGGGCAAATCTGCGCGTTTCCCATTGCCACGGGTTGAGTCTGTTAGTTCGAATATACTAGATTTAGTTTATACTGACATCTGGGGACCCACTCCTGTTTTGTCTTCTGATGGCTATTGTTACTTTGTACTGTTTGTGGATGACTATTCTCGTTTTACTTGGTATTTTCCTATGAAATTGAAATATGATATTTATTCCATCTTTGAGCGTTTTCGTTGTATGGTTGAGCGTTCTTTCAATTGCAAAATTAAAGTCATTCAATCTGATTTAGGAGCTGAGTATAAGAAACTGCATTCTGTTTTCGTGCAGCTTGGTATTAATCACAGACAATCCTGTGCTTATACACACGAACAAAATAGTCGTGTGGAACGAAAGCACAGGCATGTGGTTGAGACTGGTCTTGCTCTTATGTCTCGTGCTTCTGTGTCTTCTCGTTTCTGGCATTTTGCTTTTGAGTCTGCTGTTTTTCTTATTAAAAAAATGCCTTCTAGTGTCATTCAGAATTTCAGTCCACACTTCATGTTACACAAGTCTCCGCCCTCTTATTCATTTCTTCGTGTGTTTGGTTGCTTGTGTTTTCCTCATTTGCGGCCTTACAATCGCCATAAGTTGTCTTTTCGGTCATCGCCTTGTGTTTTTCTAGGGTATCCTGAGTCTTTTAGGGGCTATAGGTGCATGGATCTGCAGACTAATAAGATTTTTGTATGTCGTCATGTTCGTTTTGATGAGGGTGTATTCCCTTTTGCTGCTAAGACTGGTTTGTAGATTCCTTTGGGTTCTGTATCTTCTCCCTGGGCTGAGACGGTTTTTCATCACCCTCCTGTCTCTTTGGAGCCTCCTGATGCGCCACCTGCTGCAGTTGCTCCGAGACGGCCTCGGGGCCACCCTCGTGGCCGCACCACCCGCCCCACTGAGCGGTCTCATTCTATGGCGACTTGGAGTCGGTCTGTTGCTCCAGTCATAGGTGTGTCTGTTCAGGTTGTTACTTCTGATCCTACTTGTTATACACAAGCTGTGAAGTTTCCTGAATGCAGGGATGCGATGGATCAAGAGTTTAATGCTCTTCTGCAGAATCAGACTTGGAGTCTGGTTCCTACATCCTCTGCTATGAATGTTATTGGCTGCGAGTGGGTCTTTTGCACCAAGCGGAAAACAGATGGCTCGGTTGAGAGGCACAAGGCCAGGTTAGTGGCCAAGGGGTTTAACCAAGTCCCTGGGCAAGATTTCTTTGACACGTTTAGTCTAGTGGTTAAGCCCACTACGGTCAGATTGCTTCTGTGTCTTGCTCTTTCTCATGGCTAGTCGGTGAGGCAGCTAGATGTTCACAATGCATTCTTGAATGGTCACTTGAGTGAGACTGTTTATATGCGTCTAGGTTATGTTGATCCTCAGTTTCCAGATCATGTCTGTTTGCTTAAACGGTCTATGTATGGGCTGAAACAGGCTCCGCGAGCTTGGTTTAATCGTCTGCATGATTTCTTATTATCTGTTGGATTTAAAGCATCCAAGAATGATGTTTCATTATTTTATTATTCTCAAGCATTTGCTACTGTGTACTTACTGGTATATGTTGATGATATCCTTATTATGGGTAATAATCAGGTTGTGTTGACTACTTTGCTTTCCAAGTTGTCTAGTGCATTTAAAATTCGTGATCTTGGAGAGCTTGGTTTTTTTCTTGGGATTGAGTCCATCAAGTGTTCTGAAGGTATTATGCTTTCTCAGCGGCGGTACATGACTGATATTCTGAAACGTGCTGGTATGACAGATTGTAAACCTCTTGCTACTCCTCTGTCAGTTTCGATATCCTCTTCTGTCAGTACAGACCTATTTGATGATCCTACCCGGTACAGGAGTCTGGCAGGTGCGTTGCAATACCTGAATGTTACACGACCTGATTTATCTTTTGCAGTCAATCTTCTTTGCCAGCACATGCATACTCCCACTGTCATGCACTGGGAGCAGTTAAAGCGGGTGTTGAGATATGTCAAGGGTACTCTTTCCATGGGTCTGCGGCTGCGCAAGTCTGCTTCCACTGAGCTGCATGCTTTTTCCGACTCTGACTGGGCTGGCTGTCTTGATGACAGAAAGTCCACTAGTGGTTATGCTGTGTTCCTTAGAACCAATCTCGTGTCCTGGGTATGCAAGAAGCAGAGAACGGTTGCTAGGTCATCTACTGAGGCTGAGTATAAGGCTTTGGCTGATGTCTGTGCTGAGGTGGTCTGGATCCTCTCTTTGCTGCGTGAGATAAGTGCACCTCATATTCCGGTTCCCAAACTTTGGTGTGACAACCTTGGTGCTACCTACATGTGTGCCAATCCGGTCTTCCATGCTCGCACTAAACATGTAGAGATAGATTATCACTTCGTGAGGGACAAGGTGGCTTCGGGTGACATCCAGGTGAATTTTATTTCTACCAAGGATCAGCTTGCTGACATCTTCACCAAACCTCTTGCCGGG